>DWPT01002166.1:0-16762 GCA_018251895.1 Agathymus mariae mariae | reverse complement strand
GATCTCTCCAAGGCTAGCACAACACCATCTGGATATTGTAGAATGAGACTATTAGCTTTATTAATTTTTGTAGCATCTGGCATGAATTTGATTTTTTTTAAACATGCTCTGTGGGGAGACATACATACACACATGCATGCCAACATACACATTGGTATTCACCAAAACAAAAAGTTAAATATAATTCGGAAACAAAGCCCGCGGTGACCGTAGTAGTCGGCCGGCGTGTGACGTCACGCAGGTACCGCTTACTCGGCGCGTACGTCGCCCGCCCAACCCGCTGGCCTTCCTTCGAGAAGAGTCCACGAATGACGCTTCGCCGCGATACATGTGCCCCTCGCGACTTATAACTATCGGCTACACAAATTGTTTTCGCTAACGATAGCCTGCTGTTATTCAACTTTCACGGTGCTGTTTAAACTGTCGCTTTTTTACTCTACTTATATCCTTCTGCCTGCACTATAGACCTGGTGCTAGTAAGCTACGCTTTATTACATTTGCATCTGCGCTAATACCTATAACTACATGCACTCCTGTAATCGATAATACATTCATTTCGTATCAAAAAAGTCAGAAACCAAACTATTGGTTTCAAGTAAGCTATTTTCACTCCTGGTAACTTAGTAGCTAGTAGATGTTCTGATAACTAAATAACTACATATATAATTCCCTCCATTATCATTGAGACAAATTTTGCCATAGGCCTATATGATATAATGAACCAAAATTAATTTACATATTTTTTTATTTTTTTAGGATGATGCAGCAATATTTCTACCCAAACCTCCATCTCTCTCCAGTGCATACAAAAATCAGGGTACTGAGGAAAATACGAAATGTTTTAAAGAGATTCAAGAGCAAACCCAATTAAATATGCTAATAATTGGATATGGAACAGGTCATATTTATATGAGTGTTTTTGGGAGATTTCCCTATGGTACTATGCACCTAGCGCAAGTATCCAAAGATGAATGTGGAGAGTATAAAGTTTTAGATATAAACTTATCGGATGACTTCAGTGTTATGCAGGTGGTATATATGGACAGAGTTAATAACAACATTTATTTGTCAATTATCAATACCAGCGTGTTGTCAGCTTTTGCTGAAGAACTGTTCTTTGTTGCTACTAGACACGGCCAAATCACACAACTTATTTCATATATGGACCAAACAATGATCTCAATAACTGAATCCTGGGAGCACATTTTATTAGAAATGGATACTAAAATGGCTTCCTATGCGTCATCTGTCCCAGAAGGGGGAGTTTCGGCAGATTTTCTGGAACTGTTAATGCTGGGTTGGTAATTCTATTTATTAAGCTTCTAAATTTAAGCTGAATCTTAACCTATGAAAATATTAATACAATTTTTCACTGACGCATAGGTAATGGGCATACAAACTATGTTTAGTGGTAGCCACTTATAGGCTACTACAACAAAGTAAAGGCAATGACAAAAAATGTGTCCATGCAGTAGGCAGAAAACCAGTCCCTTTAATACCTTTTTTAGAAAAAAAATAATGTATTTTTTTGCCAGTTTAAATATGCAATTTTTTTTAATATATATGAACACAACATTTAAGTAATTTCAAATATGAATTTGTACATAACAATTGCATGCATATTACAACTCTTCATATTTTTTTCTGGAACAGTTAATATAACTACAGTTAAAAAAACTTATTTCATAAATAATGTTCAATTTCAACAACATTGTACTTTAAATTGTCAAAAAAATATACATTATATCATTCAAAATCCTATGAAGAGGTTGTTCGATTTTCCACACATTGCCCGCCGTGCTATAAATTACTGCTTGTAACAAGACCTCAAAGGTGCTTCAAGATTCTGTAAGATACTATTTAAACGTCAGGTCCTTATAGTTCTACATAGTTTTTTCTAATGTCGGGTTCCATAAGAACTTCAACCGTTAAAATTTACTTCTGTATTTATTGGAGCTGTGTAAGAACTAGGGATGTATGGATATGGAATTTCGGATCCGGATATGGATACGGATATATGAATAATATTTTACCAGTTTCGGTTATGGATATGAAATTATTTCGGATTATCCGATTGTTTCAGGTAATTTCGGTTACGGATATTAGATGATTTACGACGTGCAAAAATATATATAATTTATTTACAAAGTTCGACTTTATTTCTAGATTTTATATGGTATTATGACCACAGAAAAAACAAATTAAATAATAAAAACTGACTAAAATGAGAACGACACGGCTAATGTATCGGCTCGGTCAGCGTAAACCAGTCGTAACGTGCTTTATTTAGACTCTGCTTCTATCCGAAATTATCCGAAACTTTTTTATCGGATTCGGTTACGGTTAAGGATATATTTTTATTTCAGATATCCGATAGTTTCGGTTACGGTTACGGAGCTCAATAACATCTCTGTGTAAGAACGCTCTAGTTTTCTCACTTACTTCACTAAAAGTAAAGTTCGAATAGGGCCATAGTCCACCATGCTAGTCAAGTACAGGTTGGCAGACTTCGTGTACATTTAAAACACTAAAAAACTCAGTCGTTCAGGTATCCTCACGAGTTTTCGTGTACCGAATCAAGTGGTAAATCATTTGTAATAGGTATACATTATAAAAATTAGAGATACGTCTTACGTAACTTGCGGCTCCCGTGCAAGAGATCGGTGTTAAAACCACTAACTAATAGCTCTAAACCTATTTTAAGTGGTCATAAATGTGTTGCTATAGAACTCAGGTTACTAAGAGACCTCGGGAATAACCCGAGACATAAAACAAAACTCCTTGTTTGTAAGTATCAATGGCCCGAAGAGCTTTACTCAACTTTATGGCTAAAAATTAAATTTGTTTTGTGGGTACTTATACTTATCATTCTTTCAGATTAACCCTAAAAAGGTTTTCTTGGATGTTTACTAATGTCTTAAACTAACCTATCACTTGTATCATATTATTATTATACGGGCGAATTTAATTGCAAAAAAGTGAAAAATATATAATTTATGTGAATGAAAATATTCTTTGACAGGTGTTCCGTCTGATCAACTAGAATTGTTCCTGTTACATGAATTAACTGCAAAAGGTTTAAAAAAGTTTGGCGGTTCAGTAGAACTGAGCTACTCTACAATTCAGAAATTAGTTTTGAAGCAACTTACCATTGTTGGGCAGTCTTTAACTTATCATTTAGCTGAATTAAGAGGCCTTACAAGGATTCCAGACAGGTTTAAGGTTTGTATCAATCGTAGCTAGCATTTCTGTAACAAAGCGAGTACTGTTTTTAAACAACACTTGAAGGGGAAAGGATTAAGGTCTTACGTACTAAACCACAGATTCCCATTAGAAGTACGATTTTATAGGCGACAGACTCTTTTCATTCGTTTCAAATTTAAATTATGATCAGTGTTCTCGTATTGGTGGTTTACTTCATTAAAATACTTTTGTTTATTTTTAGATTCTAGAGCTGGATGAGAAGACAGTGACCAACGCCATAAGGGCTTGTTGCGCCTTCCTCAACAAATGCCTAGAGTTGCAGCAAGTGATTGATGTGTCCATGAGAAACTATAAAGCATTTTTCAGGTGGTTATTTGTTGTCATCGTCCGTTTGTTAGACGAGCCGACTCCGAATGAAATAGTCAGGATGACACAACAAGAATTAACACATATAGCTGAATTTTTATATAATTTCGATATTATTCGGGAAGAAAATATAGATAAGACGTCGGAAAAACCTGTTAAATTTAATCTTGAAAGGTTGGCCCAATATCTCCAGGATCAAGATTTAACAATACTGCCGGACGATGAAGATAATCCATGGCATAAATTTCTCCGCGATAACTCTTGCTTTCTTAAAGGAAATGACACAATTTTTTCCATGATGGAGTTTCGGAAATTTTCCCTTGTACAACAACAAAATTATTTAAAAAATTCTATAACCAAAGTATTTGATGTTTCTAGTAAAGATATAGGAAAACATTTCTCAGTCGTCTACAATATCAAATGTTACGAAAACGTTGATGGAAATGATATTTGTGATAGTTTTAAGGTATCACAAACATTTGACGCCAGTCAACAAAGATTTATGATGGCATTTATAAATACTAAATATCTCACTGAAGGAATACGTTTTGTTTCACTCGACTTAAAAGAGCGCCAATGTACAGCCAACGCAGGTAAATATTATTTTTCATCATACACATTCCCAGACGTCATTCAAAGGCCATTAGAAGAAGAACTAGCGATATTGGACATAGAATTTTATTCTCCAGATTACTTATCTGTTTTAACAAAACATCCGCACAATGTTGAAAACACTATCTTTGTTCAACTTCCCCTGAAAATAGTTGTAGACAGTTGTAGCGAAGTTAACATAAAATCTAAATCTTGCATATTTAATGATAAGATATTAAGAAAAGACATTTCTCCGCTGCTGGATCAAGGAGTATTTAAGGTGCTAGATAAAATGGACGGATATAAGATAGCAGTGTCCGGAGGGCGGAAAGTTGCTGTGGTATTGTCAAACAGCCAAAGAAAAGTAAGGGTGTTCGAAATGGAAGTCAACGCGGAGGATGAAGATGAAGAGACATTCGATATAACGCCGCAGTCACACGATATTTTAGAGAATGATGGCCAAAATGCTTCGATATCAGATCAACTGAATGTTACTGCAGAAAACGTTCCATTTTAATTTGATACTATTTAATGCAATCTAATCTTCTGTGAAATAATTTCGAGGCACTGAAATCTGGATCAGAGCCAACGTGTAAAACGACTACAGTGTGTATTTCTGCGCACGACATACACTATTTACAGAAATGGTTGTGACTAAATAATTTACGTAAATGTGATTAGCACGTCAATAAGGTGATCTGATTATTCTAATATCTAAGATATGTAGTCTTAAATTGTTTTATATGGATATGCAAGATCATTTCGAATCATTGTATCTTTGTAATGGTTAATTTTTTGTATTCCATAACTGACTTATAATGCCCTAGTTATTTATGGCTTGTTACAAGCAGCAGTGGAGGGCGTGCCATTCTCTCTTGTAAATAAAGCTGTGCTATATAACTCCTTTAAATATGTATGAAGTATAGAAACTCAAAGATTGTTATGAAAAATATATCTTTATTTGGTTTATATTTGTTATTAAAATCTCATATGCCACATATGAATGGTATTCTTAATAAACATTATCAATAAGAAATGCTTAATATTGGTTCCTGTTTCTAGATCTGCATTTTTGATAATTAGTCTTGTGATATATATGCGGTCTTGTCTTAGACGAAGAAACTGATATTATTATTTGTGATGCACTAGCTCCTGGAGCTGATGCGTGCATATCAATGCACTTGTGTTCGATTTAATATATATTCTTTGTTATTGTGTATACTGAACGTGTTCATCGAGTCTGTTTTTAAAAATGATCACTGTTGGTGCACTAATCATTGATTCAGGTAGCCTACCTATTCCACTGCTGTACTACACGATTTTCGGTGAATAAAGATCTGCAATATATCTGATGCTGTAGTATCCATTTAGGATTTTGAAAGTTTCTATCAGATCTCTTTGCGTCCAGTGTTCCAAACTGGTTAATTTCAGTTCAGAAAGACGCTCTTCATACGATTTATGTCTTAAAGATTTAACAATATTTGTAGCTCTAGTTTCCTATGATTTTAGTATCATCAGTAAAAATTTACATGTCTGATTATATTGAATTTTTCAGATCTGTAATAGATACCGAAAAGGATATAGGTCCTAGCACCGATCCCTGTGGTACTCCACTGTGTACATCACAAGGTGCAGAAGAGTTTCTCACTCTCTAATTTTGAATTTTCTGTTGGTTACGAAGTCAGGCATCTACCACGAATTCCAAAATGTTCATTCAAGTTTTGCTATCAAGCTCCTAAAGGCAACTCGATCAAAAGCTTTTTCAGTCTAAGTATATGGTGTTTGTTGGCCAATGTTTATCGCAGTTTAAAGTCCATTTGTAGAGACAAGTACGAAAATTGGTGACAGTTGATCTCTTCGGAACATGCGTTGCTCATTAATAATTAATTATGTTCTCGGTTGCAATAAACTCCCTGAATTCTGTTGCAATAATTTTTTCCATTTTTTTACAAACTATACTTGTCAGGCTAATTGGGCGGTACTTATCTGCAGTTAGTTTATCGCCTTTTTTCTATAACGGAGTAACATGAGCTTCCTTCCATTCCTGTGGGAGTTTTCCTGTTTCTAGAGACAAAGTCCTTAGATATGCCAACTGAAAGCTTAGTATGTATCTACATTCCTTAAGTAGTTTAGAGGGCAATAAATCTGGTCTCATTGAAGTTATATCGTTAAATGTCATCAAAGTCTTCAGTATTAGCTGATATAGTGCTAGTATCTATTGAATTGACGTGAAACACGTGGCAGTTGAATAGTAGCCGTCTCGCTGTATGGTGGCTCAATAACAAATGATTTTTCAAATTGTTTAGCAAAAGATTGGCTACATTTCCTTGGTCATTAGTCATATTGTACAACTCTTCCTTCAGGGATGTAGGTATTAATACTTTTGAGGATAGCTGCTGTCGTATATAAAAGTAAATAGTTTTTGAGCCACTATTAACAATACCCTTTCAAATTCATTGCGTGGGTTTCTTACAACAGTTAAAATTCTATTATTTACTATGCGTTAATTTTTATAAGATTCAGATTTTTTTAGTAAATATATTTTTCAGATGTGTTTCTGTTCTAACAATACAAGTTGGTTTTGTCTTACCTTATTAAGCAAATCTCTTTTAGCCATTAAGAATGACAAGTTTTTATAGAAAAATGTAAATTCGACAAGAGAGTGATCAAGTGTTTTTGGTTTTTTGATCTAATTTGGGGTTGAATTGTGGGGCTATCATTCACATACTTGAACGTTAAATTAGTTTGCCAATATCAGTTTTACGACTCAGCTCAACATTCGACAATATTCGCGTTGATAAGGCGTTAGGTATTTTTTTTACAATGATAATGGATGGTAAGTTTTTATCGTTTTTCAAAACTGTTATCGCTAACCTTTTGTGGGAGAAGATTACTTTCAGTGGGCGTGGGAGTGAACTTTTGTTTAGCTTACCGAGGCGGACGATAGAAACTGGTGGCTCGGCTTCAGGAATGTTAATCGACGTCTGCTGGACTTGAGTTTTATCATGTTAAATTCGTACCACTTTATCTTTAGTAAGTACACCTGATTGAAGCTGGCATTCACTGACACCAAACATACATATATTGGTACTACGCTTTTTCCGATCCGTTAATTCGGCGAGAATGCTTTCCATGTTTGTGCTCCGACTTGCCTTTGATTAAAGTAGCTCAACTTCAATTTTTAGTTTTGCCACAGTCTCTTAGCGCCGGGAGTTGTCGGTCACCGAAATCACAGTCGAGACACAAATATTTTAAAGTAGAAGACTGCAATATTAAATATTATGCTATTGACCTTTAACTCCGTCGAAGGCAACCCAATAAACACATATTTGCCTTTCGCAATCATGACCCTTAATTTGGGGATTTTTATCATCATCTTTGGAAATATCTTTATCTCATTTCATGCAAACAGCCATTCTAACTATACTTTGGAGTATATGAATGCTCAAAAGTTATGAAAAGTTGATAAGGTTACGTTGACAATACGATGATTATCACAATATTTTAGATGACGTATTTTTTTGTGAAATAACACTTGCACTTTGATCTTAGACCCAGATTTACACAAAACACACAATTTTGGTTTAAAAAACAAATACAAAATTTATTATTATCAATAAAATATGATGCCCGTCTCGGAATACAAGTGCACTATTTAAGAGGTAGATGAAAAAAAAAGATATAAATGATAGTTAACACATATGTTACATAATTTATTAAAATTGTGAATAATGTAATAATGTTAAAATTACACTAGAATTAATTTATTTTCTATGCTAAATAAACAATTTAAATTATGCAAAGTTCAGTGTTACTATATGAAACTAGGCTGTGGTGTTTTTATTTGGATGTTTTCAAAAACTGAATTAAAATCTGTATCTAAGCCCTGATTATCGATTCCAAAAAGATGTTCAGATGACACATTCCTACTGGGACCTGGAACTGGCTGAGGTGGTATTGTTGTGGTTGTACTGTTATAAATCTCTTCACCATCTTCTTCTGCATCATCTACTGACAATTAGAATAGAAACCAGTATTAACAAGTTGATATGCAACACACATAAATCATATCAGTTGTCAAGCACTTATACCTCATTTTACTAATACTTAATTTTAACCCAGATTTCTGTAAAGATAATGTTAAAAAGATAATTTCTTTAATGGAAATTGATTTGAAATTTAATAATTTAGTTGTAACTAATTATTCTGTAATATCAGCCGAACTTGGTATAATTACAGCTCCAACATGCCATAATATTTCTTTACGATGCAAGTCGAACACTAAAAGTTTCAAAGTAAGCCTATTTATTGCAACTTCGTTATAATTGGTGTTATCCAAACTACTGCAAAAGAAAACAGTGGCATATCCTGCATATCTTTGAGTTTTCCTTGATATTTTCAAAGTGTATGAAATCTGTTTGCCTGCTTTTAGGCACCATGCCTTAGTCGTTCATATTGAGACCTGGATGGCAATACTATGTAAAATGATGTAATAATAAAAATAATCACCTGGAAATATCTGTTGTGCTTTCCTTTTCCATTCCCTTCTCAATCGGAAATAAATCACAGCACAGCTTATAAGTATGATAATTGAAACCAAAATGGCAACTAATTTGATAACACTACCACTTGTAAATGTAGAATCTTGGACAATCATCTGAACTTCCCCCACTAATATATCAGTTCCATCAAAGTTTCTTGATACACACTTATAGTACCCAGATTCACTTGGTGAAACACTCTATAACAATACAATACATGGTAATATAGATAATAATCAAAGTCAAACAATAAATTAAAGGCTCATGTCATGGGTGTCATGCAATTATAGTCTACCTAATATATTTTTAATGTATATCCTTTGAAATGTTGGAGACTTTGTTAACATGCAGTTTTTTCAGAATCTGAATTCTGTTCTTCATGCTTAAGAATATTCCTAAGTAATTAATTAATGTATATACATAGGCTGTTGTAACCACTCATAAACTATCACGTAAGTGCGCCAGTTCTTGTAATGAAGGAAACACTATCTCCACCATTTAACTTGGAATTCTCAATTTGGATACATTTCACAACCATTTCAGTTATAATTGTGATATATTGAATAGTTTTTTTTAATATTAAATCCTTTAAACAAGCTGATGAGATACCTGATGGTAAGTGGTCACCATCTCCTATGCACATCAGCAAGACCAAAGGTATCACATATGCATTGTCAAATAGGAAATGAAGAAAATGTAGGAAAAAAGAATGCATATAAATAGAATGGTATTTTAAATTCAACTCACACTAATATGCAGTTTTCCTGACAGCACTTCATATTTATATTTTCTCTCATCGTAATGATTCCCAGGGCCAATCACTTGGTTATTATCATATAGCCAAAACATAAAATTGTGGTCAAAATCATTACTAACACAGTTCAAAACTGCTGTAGATCCAGCCGGCACTTCAGTAGTAATAGAACTTTTCATATTTGCCATTGTATCAGAAATATAAGGTGTTTTAAAGTGATTCACTGCCTTTGGAGGTACTGTTATATCATGGAAGCTAGTCTTAATCACTCTGATGAGACTATACAAACATGCCAATGTCATGAAATAGTGCCAAGTTTAAAATTAACTCGGTCACATGTTTACACTAGACAGCATATTATCTTATAATATATTTTTAGTATCTACTACTTCCATTGGAGTGCTTTATTAAATGCATGAAAACTTCTACACAAAGTACTGGTAGTAACATCCAGATGGGAGTCATTACAACATATATTGGCAGGTCCACTTTAGTCTCCAGTTTAATGCAAATGATTATTTGTGCTGCCATTTTAAGGCCTATTGCAGCTATATACCACACATTCTTATTAATCGTGCCTCTAAATCTTTCAATTCCATTTCGACAATGAGACACCATGTGGAACAATACATATATCAACAATATACTGTCATACACCCACATTGGTATGAATACGATGAACCAATTCCAATGGGTTCTCGATTCCAATCTCAAGCAGAGAAGAATTAAGAAGACAAGAAATATGAACCACGTAAATAAGGCTCTATGAAGAATAGCCATGATTCCTAAAATTTGATTTAGGATCAATTAAAATCTAGTTTAATGTTACTCGTAATTGTTGTTATTCCTATACCAGAAATACGTTTAGAATATTTAACCATAACTTCCTACAAATGCCCACTTTCTCTCTTTGCTGGTGTTAAAATCAAATTCAGTCTTCACAAATTATACGTTATACTTAATTTTATTTCTTCATCAATCATTTTATTGATTTCAATTAAATATATATTTTTTTATCTTAACCATATACATTTATTGTATTCTATCATTCCACAGGCTAATAGTAATTACAGAATCAACAAGTATGTAACCACTTCGACATTGGTATCATCAACAGATTATTTAGAGATATTATACAGTATTATTATTTTTATTACTAAGTTTATTTAAACTTTTCATATTTGCCAATATATAAATATATTAGCGTCATAAAGCGAATATATTAACGTAATAGAGGAACACAGTGTGCGAGTGAGATTTCGAGCTTTACGGAAAAACCTGCTTGCGAGAAAGATACGCAAGAGTATTGGCCGTAAGACTATTTTCAAACTACTTAAAATTTTTGTCGAAAAATAGCTGTATACCATTATATTAATTTATCTGAGCACCTTCGTACATGATATTTCGTTTGCCGTAGTTTGTGGTGTGTGCAATATTATATTACTAGCATTTCTAAGTCCAGTTTTTATGATTTGCATTTTTTTTGTAAAAGTGATTTGTGTATGTATGTCTCTGTTCAATATTTTCCGGACTAAAATGCATGTGTTATATATATTAGTTTGTGCTATGTTCATTATTTTGGTTTCTTTATAAATTTTTTGCGTTGAAGTTAAAAAGTCATAGTTAATAATATTTTTATGAGTTTATTTTGTGCTGTCTGTAAAATGATTAAATTCGTCTTAATCGCTGTGTCCCAGATTTGTATCAGATAATCAATGTGTGGCTTCACAAGTGAGTTATAAATGTTGTATCTCACTTTTCGTGGGATACAACGCATAATGCTACGTAATGCACCTGTAAAAGAATCATATATCGATTTAAATCAAATAACTAATTAAAACCAATAAGTTTCATTATTATTATTATTGTTTTCTTTAGTGCCTTTGAATCACGTTTTGTTTTATTTCAAACAGTTCACAAGTAAAAAAGATATGTTAATATAACGAACCCCGTCCAATAACATTAAGTTTGGACCAAGCGAAGTAAAACGAAGTTACTAGAATTAATAGCGCATTATTTAATTTAACATCTAATAAATAATCAAGTGAACTAATTAAATATAGTAAAAGATCCGTAATGGAATAGTCTACGATCATGTCGACAATGCAGGGACGTGGATTAATACATCTATAAAAGTCACTCTCACGAGTATCGTTTTCACTTGCATGCACATTCAGGTTTTGATGACGCCTTGATGAGATGAGTGTTCGTCTATTAGGTTAGTATATTATGTTTATGCCTTAACTACGCATACTAAAAATGATTAATATCCACAGAATAATGTAGAAAAGAAAACTGCATCCACACAATATTAAGCCCAATGAATTTAGCATTTAGCAAATCAAAAAGCAGTTAATTATGTTATGTATTTAATATGAACAAGTTTGAAATTGAACATATGTTTATACTAACATTTTATATTTTTAACTATTTAGCTCTTATAAGTTAATGCGATCAACATCTTATGACTTCATCACCACTTTCCATCAGGTGGGATTGTTGTCAAGTATTAACTTATTCTATGTAAAAAAAAGAAAAATATTAGGTGTAAATTAATTCTTTACAGTTTGATTTAGTAAATTTAGTTTTTACGTATGCACTTTAAATCAATTTGAAATTTATTTATTTATTTTGAAGAACAATATTAAGATTTCACTTCTTTTTGGTTCTGTTGTGTGATAAAAAAATTACATTAACCCTTGAGTATTGTATATAAAGTATTGTAATAAAGAATCATCGTAATCGGTTCACCTAGTCGAAAGTTCTGAGGTAACAAACATAAAAAAAATTCAGTCGAATTGAGAATCTCCTCCTTTTTTGAAGTCGGTTATTAATATTCTTTATATTAGTTTCATTTTTCATAATCTCCCTCATCCCTCATAATAATAGAAAATAGTTACCACTAGCTGCTGTATATAATATAACTAAGATAAAATACACTACAAATATACTAAATGTTTACACTACTATACTAAAGTGATCTTATATTATAAATTATAAAAAATATCATTAAAAAACATTTCCGCCTAGTTTGAAGTTTCTCGCCCTTTTTATTTACTAAAAATATATTTAAATATTCCCACTCATTATTTCATTGCTATTCCATAGTGGCGGTAGCGTCGTAAGAGTATACACTATGGTTGCTTTTTATAAGTACTGAAATTCTTCTCCGGTCGGAGTATTAGTGTTCTGTGGTAATTAGTCTGTGCGCGTAGGTAGAATTATTTATTATCTATCATAAGGTGTAATGTAACGTCATATGTTTTTAATTTTTTTTTGGAATGATGTAGATGTAATGTCTACATTAATGCCGGCAAAATTAATTGACTATTATGTTTATTAAACCGTCTGTCTATATATTCAGATTCAATGGGTAGGAAATATTGAGTAAGCGTATTTTATAGTATGCGTGGTAAAATAAGTACCTGTTCATAAAGTCTGAAATTAAATTAATTTAAATTGTGTTGGAATAATTCCTAAATACTGAACAATGATTTTACAAATAGCGTTGATTATTTTCACAGTTAAATTGTTCTTTATACCATTATAGTAAGTATTGCAATAATTGTATATATTATATAAGTCTCAAAAATATAAGATTTCTATGAAATAATTTTGTAACCATTTTCAGTCACTCCACGGATTTTGAAGTTCATAGAAATTGGTTAGCCCTAACTCACAATCTTTCCATAGAACAATGGTATTATGAGGCAACTTCCGAATGGACATTAGACTATCCCCCTTTTTTTGCCTGGCTTGAATATGGTTTGTCCCAAATTGCCAAGTTGTTTGACCCTGAAATGTTGAAGTTGCAGAATTTAAATTATGCATCTCCTATGACAGTACTATTCCAAAGATTGTCTGTAATTGTACTTGACATATTGTATATTTATGGGATCAGAAGGTAATGGTTTGGCTACTAAATATTTTCAGTAAGAAATTAATGTTTATTTTTACAATTTCTTGCAATCAAATATCTGTTGCTGCTTCTAGAACAGAGTGCATAATTTCCATTTTTCACTGACTACAGTAACTACAGTAATTAAAATTGAAGCATAAGATTATTTCAGAGAAAACACTTTTCAGTGCCTTATTTTTAGAAGCTTCAAAAAATTTTAAATACCCTACGTTTTATTTTTTCAGCTGCACAAAGCTAGTGAGCAATGGCAAGGTCCTTGCGTTTATACTAATGGTTTCTAACCCAGGTTTGCTCATGGTGGATCATATTCATTTCCAATACAATGGATTTTTATATGGAATCCTTCTATATTCTATGTCCAATATGATCAAAGTAAGTAACATACATTTGCTTTGTAACCCTTAAGACTTCTAGTTGATTTGGTAAACAGCAGTTTCTTTAAGTTTGTGTTAGATAGGATTTTTTGTTTCTTTAAATATTTTATGGTTAATATCTTTCAAGTGTAAGGGTTAACTTACCTAAACTTATGTGTTGTTGAAAAATTGGTTAATATTAAGCCTGAGTTAGTTGGTCTCTGAATGTTTTTAGGCAGAAATATCTAACGATTTGTAGTATTTTTCAATGATTATTTGCAAGATTCATAGGGTGTAAGGAGCAGAGTTGATTCTAGTTTTAGGACACTCTTGCTAGCATTCTTCATCTTGGTAATCTACAAAGTAATCTTTGTATTACTTAATGTAATACCAAGGCTCTATTGCACGGTGATTGGATTTTATATTAACCAGGCTAGTTAACAAGCTACAATTAATGGTGTAAGACTTAAATATTAAGATTTAATTTTTATTCATTCTAAAGAGAAAATATGTTAAAAAGTGAATTTGACACAAACCTCTTTGCTGTCATTGTTTTGTTGATGTTCATGGTAAACAAGAGTAAATACATATATGGAATTAGAAATTTATGAAGTTCATGTAGTAGAATAATATGTTGAAATTAATAGGATGTTGGCGAGAGATTAATGTGATTGTATACATATTTTTAAAATATAAACTCAGAGTTTGGATTTTTTTTTGTATCATAATTATGTATTAAAGTTAGCTTGCTTTTTATTTTACTTATTTTCAGGCTGAATATATTCAAGCAGCATTATGGTTTGCCGTTTTGGTCAATTTGAAGCATATTTTCTTGTATGTGGCCCCAGTTTATGTGATATTTTTATTGAGGTCATACTGCTTCACCTTGTCAACTACAGATGGTGTTCATACACCATGGTATTCATTTTCTGTTGTGAATCTTATGAAATTGGCCATCACAGTTGGGTCAATTTTTGTTATATCTTTTGGACCATTTATGGACCATTTACCTCAGGTAAAAACTTTAAAGTTAATATTTACTATTATTTGACTATAAATATGCAAGCGTTAGATGATCCTTGCAGTTTTATCTTTAAAATTTTCCTGCACAATGTTTTTTAGGTATTATCCAGACTATTTCCATTTAAAAGAGGATTAACTCATGCATACTGGGCACCTAACATTTGGGCCTTGTACAATATACTTGACAAAACTTTGCAACATGCATGTAAGTACCTAACCTACTTATTATTTTTGTATTAATAAGTATTTTTATTTCAAGCTACAGAACTTCACCTATTTATATAAAACTAATGACCTCCTATGAATTGTTTGATGAAACACAGCAGAATATAAATACTTAAATATAAATACTATATAATATAAAATACTATTTTAGAACTGCAACTCAGCTGTATCTATCTACTACTGTATCTGTATGGTATGATTTTATGAAAAGCAGAAGTAAGTAAAGCAATTTTTAATAAAGATGATAAAACTGACCTTGAAAATTATAATCCGGTTTCTGTTACAAACAATCAATAAAATGTTCAAATGATATTAATAAATGAAATGTTAATTTACTTCAAAATCAATAAATTATTCATCTTTATATTAAATTTGATGTTGGCATATAATTTTATAAATCATTTTCTTCATTCTGAAATAGAACATAATCATAATGAACTAACTTGCTAGTCACCTATCATTTTTGTTGTCAGTTTTTAAGTAAATTAAAATGAATGTGTTGAGGACAAAAAGTGTTAAGAAATATTATTTAATAATCGTGCATTGTTTTTAAAACATGTGTAAAAGAGTTTCTCTCGCCGTTTCTTCTCTCGAGCATAATAGACTTTCGGAATTGTAGTGAAAGCAAAAAATTAACATGAATGTAACAGCGATACATGTATTAATAAATAAATATCATTACCTTGATCATAATATTGTTAGAAACATTAAAAAAGCATCGGTTACATATTTCTTGTAGCAATTATAGTGGTTTTAATAGGTATGTACGATGTGGAACAAGAGTTGACACAATTCTCCATATCTCCTTTTAATAATCAAGCACACTCAGACTGCGGAATATTGAATCTGAAAATAATCAGAAACAAGCCAAGGTACTTAAAACCTATGGTGTTTTTAACGTATTACTTTCGTATTTCAGTGCCAAAATTTGGAATTTCTGTTCCAAAAACTGAAGCTTCTATGACTGGGGGATTGGTGCAGGAATACAACCATATAGTATTGCCGTCAGTTAAACCATGGGTCACGTTTGTACTTACAGCATTATCTATGCTACCCGCACTCATCAAGTTATGGCATCTTGGCGCTGATAGAAGATATAGAAACATGAGTTTTATTAGGTGTGTACTTACATCTTATATATAAAGTTCTTGTGAATGTGTTTATGCAACTGAAATAATAACGACTGGACCAACTAAAAAAAAATTGTGTGTTTAACTGTTATCCAGAATGATTTAAATTCATCATCGGATCTGGAAGGTGCTGCGACCTGGTTCCAGACATTTTTTTTTATTGCAGGGGTCTGCCGGGTCTGCTCCCGGTAGATATATAATTTACGCACATTTGTACGCGCTCGCGTGCTTATGTGCCAGTGTATGCACACACACTGACACATGTAAACACATATGTGTGTGCGGTTGCTGTGTATAAATAAACGATAAAAAAATATTGTTTTCAGGTGTATGATCGTATGTGCTACATGCTCTTTTATGTTTGGGTGGCATGTTCACGAAAAGGCAATACTGATGGTTTTAATACCTTTAAGGTAATTAATTATAAAATTCAATTTACCCCATAATTTTATGTATAAAGTGTTAGTATTAATATGCATGTATAGATGTTGTATTTAATATGAGCTTAACCATTAATCTATTACAACGAATCCCACTGCCGGATTGGCCGTATTGGGGCAGCCTAGAACACGCCCAATTCTACGCTGGCAGAACAGGGTGTCGTAAGAGGCGACAGAAGCCAGCCTGCTTGGTGGTAGGGCTTTGCGTAAAGATTA
>DWPT01002165.1:0-16765 GCA_018251895.1 Agathymus mariae mariae | reverse complement strand
TAGAACTCGAGAACCGTTAGCCCAATTAATATGAAACTATGCATACACATAAAGGTTACTACAGAAGTACTGTAGAAGAAAATGGAAGTAAGGTTATCAAATTACTCAGAAATATTTTCAGTGTTTTCATAAATAAATTACTTTTTTTTGTAATTATCAACCGTAGTAGCTTAGTGATTTGAGCGGTGGTCGTCAGCACGGTTCATACTCTAGTTCAAATCCTGCACGCATGTCTAATTGTTCAAATTAAGTGTATTGCAAATTTATTATCACTTTCTTTTTCTTTTTTTCTTTGAAGATAAAAATCTCGAGAAGACCTGCACACCTGAGAGTTCTCTACACAAGTGGCTGTCAACCCGCACTTGATTATCGTGTTCCCGCTGCGAACTATTTTAACAGTATAAAGAGAGCGCGAATTTTGTGAGTTAGTGTATAGGTATGCGAAAAGTAATCTAAGGAACAACAGCACCTATTCAAAAACATCTTTTACCATGTGAAAAGTACATTAGTCTGGATGGACATAGGCTATACATATATTTCATATCCGTAACCTTAACCGAAACCGGTCAATATTATTCATATATACGTATTCATATAAAAAAGTACAGTTATAATACAATGCGAATATACCAAAAACGTTTAAGAAGCATATAAAGTCACAAAAATGTCTTATATCTCATTTGATAGTACTTTCCTTACTAAAATAATAGTCACGCTTCAATTTCCACCTATATGTATATATATATATGTAATATGTCAGTACATACTAATTGCTACGCAAGAAATCCTTCGGGGTGTGAATATCACAGCCTATTTTACAACAGATCCCATAACAGCGCACAAACTTTCTAAAAGCTTATTTACTCGCTAGTTGAAGGCGCGAATATCGTAATCGGATTAGAAGCAATGTCGGAAGCCATTTCAATTACTTAATAATATAGACACGGAATATCATTTCAAACATATACATGTTTGATTGACAGTTGAAGCGACTTTAATTTATAATTATTTTGAAATTCAAATCACTGAATATGGAACTTATTGTCCACTCCGCGCGCTATGAATTTGTGGAATTCATCTGCGTATCGAAATATGGATATCACTTGTTTTCATTCTTTAACATGTGCGAAGGTGAAGCTCAGTGGACTCTTTAGTCCAGGTTTAGGCTATCCTAAACCTCTTTAGCCTTAAGCAATTAGACAATAGGGTACGATGATAAAAGTGACGTATTGAGTGAATGCGACATATTAAGGCAACCGGTGTGACTGACGAGATGTCGTAACTTACCAAACACTCCCTTTATTTTACGCGTTTCGTCATAAAACACAAAGGTCTAACGTTCCCGTATTGCTGTATAAAGTGAAAAACAAAGCATTAAATTTTTTTACTGCTTTCTGACTGTCCTTTTGCCGCCCAAAGGTAAGTTGCTTTAAGCAGTATTTTTTCAAATGTAAAGACATCCAGTTATTTTGGTAAGCTTGATTTTGTTCTATTTTACTCAATATAATCTCTTCATCAAGCGTGTAAAGCATGCCTTATGTAGAGGCTCCAAAGTCTTGTTCGAACTATGTATAAATCTCTACCAACAAAAGAAAAAAGCTTATTGTACCAAAGCAATAAATTGAATTTAAGTCTCCAAATTGTCACACTCGTACGATACTGGTAATAATAATAGCGATGGATTTGTTTTATGTAGACGTAGTAAATATGAATGTTACTCTAGTGATAAGTGACCATTGCACGCAATAGATTTCTCAACCATCATACCACGTTTTTGCCTGGCTTACGGTTTAATTTATCGCTAATCGCAACTACCGGCAAACCAAAATACAAATTACCTTACTTATAATTGTTGTTCGTAATACATCACGTGATAATACAATAAGATAAAGCACAGCACATAAAACTAACGACAAGACGCAATGAAATACATACAATAAGGTCTATATTAACGTAAATTGTAGCAAAAAAAAGATTACTAACAATATATGTAGCATTTAGCTCTGCACAATCTCAGTCAACTGTTAGATAATGCTGTTTAGCATTCAGTTCGTTTATTGTATCCCAAGATATCGTATGTACAATAAACGATAAATAAATAAATACACAAAAGATGGTACTATCGCTTCCGCAGAAAAAAATATCCAAATAATATAATATTATACAGTAATATTGCGTTGCACAGTGTAACGAAAACTGTAGTTTCTAAAACAATGCGGGCGACATTGTATAAATTCCGGTATAGAAGGTATAATTTATCTTTTTAGGCGTTCCGAATACGCCCATACGGGATCATGTGACCCTTCTATATGACTGCGGTTGTAATTATAGGAATTACGAGTATTCTTCTATATTAAGAGGAACAATATTATGTTCTTTGATTATAAAGTATGTGAAACACTATCACAACTAAGTCTGACTAAGTATGGGCAGACTTAACGTGTAGAATATGATAAAGAACCCTTAGGTGTGCAGATTTTGTTCACGTTTACTAACGTTTTTGATAATTTCCGATATGCTACGAAAAATGTAGTAATTGTAACAACGTGTACTTTGAAAATTTTGAGATACCCACAGTACTAGAACTCGATTCTGCGATGTGTAGCGGCTGCATAAATCAGTCACCGATGTTTCAATGTTGATCGAAGTTTAAACTTTTTCTTATTTGGAAATTGTAATTTTTGTTTTAAGACTATAAGTTGTTCAATGCGATGCACCATTAAGACCGTGAAAAGTATGTAGGTGTTAGCTACTATACTACTACACGACAAATTGATAAAAATTTACATTTTAACTGTGACGCATATTCAGGATTTTTGTGTTTTTACCGTATTTCGACCCAATTATGAACTATGTAATGAGGGCAAAATATGGGTAAAAAACACAAAAATTCTAAATACGCGTTACATTTAAAATGTATAATGTCCGCGATGATATACTCGTAAGTTTAAAATCATAAACAATTACAACTTTGAATACGATATTATTGTAACCATAGAAATAAAGGTATCATTTATGCTCAAAATTTATTCTCAAAACGCCGTTTTGTGTTATAAAGAGTTCAGCAAGTTTCAAATGTCAACTGAATACATCCAACTTTGCCACCATATTTCGTCTTCAGCGCGATACGTGTCAAAGTTTAAAAGCCTCTATACATGCTTCTCACTCCAGCACAAGTTATTGAGAAATGGCTCCAAGAATTGATACTGACAACCAACTAGTCCGTTTTAAAATGCGCTAAAAGACATGGAAGTCATAAACATCGGATTTAAACCCTGTTGACATAGAAATTAAGTTGGTTTTTGTTAGGCAAGTTTAGGTTTTGTACTGAAGGTGTTTTTCATATTATCAGTGTTGCTCTTTTTGTGTATAATGGATTTTAAAGTGAATAAACAAGAGTACTGGAGGCATGGTGTGACTAAATTGCTTCAAAGGTTTTTGGATGGCTTTTGTTTTCTTAATGATGTAATACGTATAAGATTTTTAATTATATAATTTAGGTCTGTGATTGTTATTTGTGGTCTGTGAGTCGTTTCGTTTGTTTTTTTTTTATGTTTGTCACCTTAAAACTCAGTCATTTATTAATCGATTTGGACAATTTCATTTCTGTTTGAGAGGGTATAATAAACTTCTCGTCCCACTAAATTTGAGGAAAAAGTTTAAAGTTTCTATGGCCGCATAAATTATTAAATAAAAATAAATAAATAAAAAATAAGAAAAAAAATACAATCTCTATGGGTAAAAATAGGAGATGAAATCATAAAAAAAAATTCATGTTCAAATTGAAGTCGGTATTTTTTTGTTTTTATATTTTCTTGTGTATCTAGGTAATATCAAACACTCGCTTATTTTTCTTTATTTTGTCAATACGGAATGTTATTAATCTTAGATTGCTCATACTGAAAATTGTTTAGGTATTTGTCAATACATTTTAGCACGTCATTTTTTGTTTCTACTACTATAATAAAAACTAATTTTTATTTACTGCGTTCAGGTTCTGTTACAGATATAGAGGCCAACAAAAAAAAAATTATAAGTCTGCCTTATCTTATATGGGTGTGTTGGTAAACGTATCACGTTTAAAACCATAGAATAGAATTGAATCAGACTTGACATATTTGTAACTTACGTTATGGAATTTATATCCTAAGAAATTTATCTGCTTACTATAGACATTTAGTTCAGAGGGAAGCATCTAAAGTTCCAACTGTCTGGCTACAACTACGGTAATAAATGAAAATGTTTCAAATTCATACAACAAGATGTAGTAAATAAATGAAAAGCCTTTTTATTTTTTGCGTTGTTACAGGATTATGTCATTTCTATTAAGTGTGTATTGGTTAGGTGACCTAAAAGTAATTGTCAATTAATTATCATTGAAATAATTATTATTTAAAGCAAGAACCTCAGTTTGGGTGAAGGTCTCAAAATATATTAATTTGTTTCTGTTTTTGCTAGTAGCTTGGCCGGCTGTTTTTCACATTTCGTCTTCCTATCGTATCAATGGTTTCCCTTTACTTGTTTCTCCCTGTAGGCCTGCCCACAGGTGCAATTTTAAGGTTCACCTTTGATCTGTAAGCCTCGCTACGTGAATTGCTCATGTTCACTTTAACCTTCGTGCATACTCGTCGTTCAAGACATCATTTGCTTTTGTTGTTTCTAATCTTTTACATTATATTTTATTTAGTTTCTTTATATTGAACGTTCTAAGTTCTACTCCTTGTAGGAAAAAGTAGAAACATTCATCTATAAATCAATGTGCTATTTGTGTACATAAGGCGTAGGTTCTCTGAGGGGATCTCAGGATGCGACGATGCGTTTTGACGGTATAATTATAACGTAATTATTATAAGTTAAATTGTAGATACTCTTAATTATAACGTTATTCACTATGGAATTTTAAATATTTTCAGTGTGACCAACTTTTTCGTTTTAATGGTACGCACGCACCTTTACAATCATAAGTGAGTAAAAAGGAAGCAAATCGTGTTTACGCTTTTACGTCCATTTCGACGGTAGATTGCAATTTTACGCGAGTTGAGCGCGAATATTAAAAATTAAACTTAATAAGCAAAAGGTCGGCTTTGTGCTCGGAATGTGAAATAATTTATATTTATTTTGATGCTCTGTAAACTAGAGGCATAATTGAATGTGTGTTCTTTCCATGGCCGAATATTTCATATGTATCACGGTTTGAAATTATTAATACGCTACTGGAATTAGTCAAAACTAACCAAGTAACACTGTAATGTCTCTTATATTTATATTTTTAGTAGCTTTATTATAATGAATACAACGTAACATTCTAGATAGAAAAAATTAGGATCGTCCTATTATTCTCACAGATAACTAAAAATTACATGTCACGCTATCTGTGTTGAAATCCAAACTGAATATTATTTTCAACTTTCAAAAAGAATCTATTAAGTGATTTTTTGCGGCATTGTGTCGATGCAAGTTTTTTGGCTAATGATAAGTGATGTATATTAATAAATATATTAATAATTAATAAATAAAGCCGAATATCGCATACAAGGATTTTTATTACCTGCATCATCACTTGTCCTATTGTCTTTCAGGAATATTGACAATTGCTCATTTGATATCGTGCTCTGCGTGTCCTAACACTTACACGCAGGTAGACTTTCTGGCAGCAAGTAATGCTATCAATGTTGCTGTATTTTGAGCTATATTTGAGCTACCTATAAATCTGCCACCGACACGCTAAGAAGAAGACGAGAAAAGCGTAGAGTTCTGGACAACCCGAAAAGCAGTATAAATAAAGTATACGCCCACGGTTTATTTGGTTTTTATATACACAAACGAAGAGTTCTCGTTACACTGATAAAGTCATTGTGGAACTATTTAGGCGGGTTTTTAACCCGTGCAACCTCACACGAAACATTAAATCTAAATGACATTAAATCTAAGTCTAATATGTATTGCAAATACCTATTTCAAAATGAAAAATTATGACTCGACATCAAGGATGAAATTGGAGCAAACCAATTTTAAAACTGTTGTAAACGTACATTTAACATTTATTTTTAAAATTACCCTCAAAGTCACAAACAGCTGCATATATAAGCGAGAGGTCTGCAAGCGATAACGAAAACAGATAGCGTTATATAATTGCAGGATTCTTTTAAAAAGCAAAGAGCGTACAGACGACTTGTGTCGAGTGGTCATATATCTTTATTTGAAGTGGTCCTCATTGGCGCCGCCTGTGGCTGAACGTCAGAGTTACTGCTCTTCAGCCGAGTGCGATGTGTCCGTTCATTTATTTTATTGCGAGAAATATTGCGTTAAAATATCTAGAACACCGCAGACTCTAACCCAACTCGACTTTTCGAATGGTTTTCTGTGTTATTTTTGGGCTTCAGGTTTCTTACTTATATCATCTAAAACTATTTTATGGGTCTGGTAGAAAATTCCATGTTATTTTTTTTTATTTCAATAAATAATAATAATTAAAAGATCAGATTATCATACCTGCGGTTCAGGGTTACGTGATTTATATGACTTTTACATGTTTACACTCGAGGACTTAGTTTTTTGATGTCTTCATAATTGTACGACTAACCCACATCTAGTATGGGGTGCGAGTGGGTAAGTATTTTCTAAGTATACATTTTTCCTTAGTCAAATTTATATAATTTATAAAAACTATCCGTTGGCAACGTGATCGCTTTATATCAGTGCAGTCGAGTACCAATGTATCCTTATTTAAGTTTAAGTGCACACTAGCGCCCCGTGCGGCTGTCTTGCAAAGTTTACTTTTAAGGCAAGGTTGTTTTATTGTGGAAAAAGTCGCGAGTCTGTAGATGTGAAGTATTTGGCGGAATATCGGAGGATTTAGAGAGTCTTGACCAGTGATTGTTCTGATTGGTTCCATTCGATAACTTTGCCTTTTAAACTTAGGTTATATTTTTCTTAAATTTATTGTCTGTATGTATTTATTCCACAAATGTTGTATGAATTACACCGTTCCCAAAAGACGCATCGACGATTAAATATATATTAATGTGTTTTTAAGCTTACAAAAGTTGATGGTACCTAGTTCACTAATTATATTGTTGGACATTACCCGCCTGGAGTAGACATTTATGTAACAGTTTTTTTATAGCCAGAAGGGCTGACGAAAAAAAGGACGGGCCATCTGACGGTGAGTGGTCATCGTCACCTTAAAGGTGTTCATACATATCTATGCTATCTAGCACTAGAGGAGTCACCATTGCAATATCGAATCTGGAGGAGAGCTCTTTTTACACCTGTTTTGAAGAACTCCGTATCATAGCGCTCCAGGAATGCCTCAGAAGGAAGTTCGGTCCCTAATTTTTATGTGCGCGGTAAAAAATACGGTTCATCTTGGGTCCAAGCTGATCAACCCTGCTTTGCGGATTGTCAGATTGGTTTTTTATTGCTGCGATAATGACACAACGCTCACATTCCTACGCCGGGCGCTCTATTAATCCACCCTGAGGCTTTTTGAATGACTGGCTAGTCAAACCCACCTATAAATCAAAGTAATATTTTTTACATGTTTCTTTTGTAATGTCAAAAGATTAGTTAACGAACGGTTGTACCGCTTCTTTCTAGACTAGCAATGCGTCAATGGTTTTGATGCTGCAGAGGTTCATGTATACGATGACTATTCATAGTCTGTGGTCCATTACTGGGTAAAAATTCATCGTCGAAAATTGTATTAAATCAGAAAATAGTAACTTTCCGTGCCGTATTAGGATAGACTTGAATACCATGCTGGCAGAATAAAGTGTCGTAAGACGCGACAGAAGCCGGCTTGCTTGGTGGTAGTTTCGAGTAAGGACTACATTATCAATATTATTAAGTGATTAATATTATTACTGGTATTGTTACTGATCCGTGAGGCCTGTCTGGCTAGCTACTACCCTCCGGCTTGTGTCACCCGCCGAACTTCTTTCTTGGCCGATAACGCATTAATGACCTCTTTGAAATCACCCATGTCCACAGGCAACGGCGATCACCTACCATCAGATGACTAGTCTGCTCGTTATATGATCATAAAAAACCTTTGAAAGCACTTGTTTTAGCTGAATAATGTTTATATGGATGATCTCCAGATATTGTCAGTTCATATAACATAAAGCATAAGCGTACAATGGCACGACGTCGCTGTAATAAAGACGAATGCTTCCAATCACTGTATCGACCTATCTTATTCCATTTTGTTACATTAAAGGTACAGTCGCGTGCAAATGGCAATTCATTGATATATTAGTAAAGTGTAATTTCTCGCTCCTTAAATGTATTCTTTAAACATCAATAAAATTAATGGCACACAGAAATCTGGAAGGACAAATATATGACAGATGGGAAATTAAAAGAAGTAAAAACTAGCACGATTGTAAATTAAAAGTTAAAATAGCAAATTTTTTATTTAGTTAATTATTTTTAAACTTTTGTAAAGTAATAAATTCCGTTGTTTTTATTTCAAACTACTAAATTTGTAGATATGTAATGTGAAGAAAATGTTGATTAAAGTTTTAGGTAAAAATATTATTCAAAATAAAAAAAATAGGAAGTAAGGTACTTTTCTTCGTAATTACACCTTTCCCCGGAGTGGTGAGTCTTGCAATAAAAAAAGTCATCTGTGATTTTTCATCTCGTCTCGTGGCCCGCCTATGTTAGACGTCCTTACTATAAATAGACCGAATCGTCTTGATACTTTGTCAGGATAGGAAGGATACTTGATAGGATTTTTGTTGTACACTAAAAAACATGTTACCTAAAAAAATACCTTCCTTGTAATAAATAATGTTAAACCGAGTTAGATGTTATACTGACACGAATACTATGTCACGGGTACTCACGATCAACTTAGTCGATCGTACATCGATCTTTCAATCAAGTTGCATAGCTCATGGTCACTGGTAAAATAGGCCCTAGTAAAATGTTTTATTCACAATAACTTTTGTTTAAAATCAAACGTCGTCGTCAATTAATTTTATTATCGCTTCAATTTATTTATGTATTTCTAAAAAAAATTACGCTTTGACTCAGCGTCACTGAGAACTAGGCCTGTAGAACTCAACATTCAGAAGCACGTCTAATAAATTGAAAAGTACAGACATTTTACATTATACGAGCTTTTGAGTCGTCCTAGTGCATAGGTTTTTACGTTCCTAGATAGTAAAATCCTCCTCATCAGACTTTTTTTTTTCAGCAAACTTTTTTGTTGTGTTTCTGTTGCGATAGCAGCTTTCTTTTGGACCGGTAACCCGTCCATGATGTCCCTACTGTTTAGGAATTCAGTGATCAGCAACCAACAATTAATTTTCTGACAAGGACGAATCGGGGGCTTGGCTTAAACACTACTGGACTGTCAACAATACAAATACCAGTTGGTAGTGACCCTGCCAGTCGAGCAAAGGGGTCCCAGGTTCGATTCCCAGCCGGGTCAGGCATTTATGTGATAGATAAACGTTTATTCTCAGGTCATTGGTGTTTGTAATGTCATATTTGTATGTGTGCATGCCATCCGAAACACAGGGAATCCTAGTGCGAGGGTGTGAGTATGTAAACGTGAGAATAATAATAATATCTGATCATTAGTTAAAAATATATTTTAATTTCATACCACGATTATGATGTCATCGACTATATAAGTCGCTACCAGCGAAGTGCAGAAGTCGCTACAAAGGTAAGTGGTACAACTATAGTTATAGATATTATTACAATTTAAAAATTTGTATTACATTTATAACCATATTTTATTTTCCTTTTTGACGTCTATTTTACCATTTTTTTTATTAATTTATACATTACGTGCCTAATGGCACTTTAAGACAACCTAGTCTTTCATTAATACACGTATAAATAATGCACAATTTCAAGCTAAATTCAGAGCTTTCCATTTTATTAATGCTACTTGAATACTTTTAAGCTAGCTACAACGCGACTCCCCTTCCTCTTGTCAGGCAACGCAACGATGAGCTTGTGGTGTTATGGACTTCCACGGTCCAACTATATGAACGTTTGTCGACTAAATAAATAAAGATACATAGATTAGAATGACATAAGTCTGTACAACTGATTATTATAGAACCCACATTTGCGTATTACAACAAATAAGTTTGTTTGTATAATATTTCAAGAGTTAATTGTGAAATGAATTTAATGCGTTGTCAACATTCTTACAATAATCCGCGAAACTTAATATAATATTATTGTAATGAAATTGATTTATAGTATTATATTGATAGTAACTATATATAGGTATAATTTCGCTTCGAGGTGACTGGTTTTTGTCGCCATCACAATACACATCACAATATTTAGTGTAATTTTGTCAGCGAACAATTCGTTCTTTTTGATACATACTTGGGTAGTCTTATAAATCAACGCATAAAAAATGTCCCTACGTGCAGGAATGAAGAGGTAAGCTTAGCCAGTTACTGTTGACCTTGCCTGTCGCGCCAAGATCCCGAGTTTGTGACAGATAAATGTTTGTGAGCAGTTCGTAGATGTTTGTAATATCTCACATCCATGTCCAATTCCCAGGGAATTTTCGTGCGGGCTAGTGAGAGTGTAAGCGTTGAAGCATTTTATTTGTAATGACCATACGTAACCTTATCCTTACTATAGCAATAGATATAAATAAAATTCGAAGTGAGTACTACATTTTAATTATAATTTTAATAGTAATTGAAATACAACATATCATAACATTATTATATAGGTTTTTTCTATTAAAGTAACTGTTATAAGAGTAGTAGAGTAGAATAAACAAATATAACATGCCTAAAGTGTCACAACTAATAACAAAATATTTATTATTATATATCATTAACAAATGTATGTTAGAGTTCAATAATAAAATCAATATTAATAGAAGGTCATATGCGAGTTAATTAAAATATGTGATTCCATTTCATATTAACAGAACAAATTTGTGATATTCTAATGCCCTAATCATATTTGAAACCAAAACCAAGTTAATATACTCACTTGATTTCTACCATGTTTTAAAGCTATTTGTAAATAGCTGCTGCATTTGAAGCTTTATGGTTGTAAAAAGAATTTACAACGTTCACTTGCAATCTTGAGGCAGTAACTTTACAATTTTAAGAGGATCGGAATAAATAATATTATCTTCAGCATCGAAAGTTATTCCGAAAAGGTTTTTAATATAAGCTATTTCTACCAATGAATTATTTTTTTTGTACGGGACGTAAATCGCATTTTGAGCACTAAAGTGTGCTTCGCCCTTGTTGTTAATTTCTATCGCTCGAAAAACTGTTGGTCCATCGTACCTAACTCTTTCATTAGTACCGTTTTTTATTCTGAACAATCCTGTATCGTTCGTTATAAATATATCGTCGTCACCATCGATGGCAAACTGGTATATTTTTTCATGGATGTGAGTTTGCCGCTCAGCGGTATGTATCCCTTTTTCACTATTTATCTTATATAGGTGCTGAGATGGATATTTAATAAAGTAGAGACGATGCTTGAAAAATGTATCCCAAACATCAGGGCCCCTTATCACAGTCTCGACTTCGCTGCTGTTTGTTTTGAGATGTTTCTTGAAAATGCCTTTACTACCACCTATGTAAAGGATTCCGTTACTGTTATCAATTGCAGTAGCAAAACCGTTCTCCACTGATTTCAGAATCCTGTGCTCGGGATGGCCCTTCATCAAGTATCCGATTTCGAAAGAATCCTCTGCGTCTTTGCCCACATTGTAGCTGAAATAAACTCGATGTTCACTGCGATCGTATGACAATTGATAAGGACGATTTAATCCCATACCCAAAACCACTTTTTTATGGAATTTGTTGCGAACATATATGCCTTCACATTCTGGTTCTTTTCCTTTTAATTCCTCTGCAGAAATTGTTGCAATTAGGCAAAAAATTAACAACTCTTTCATTGTTCAGTGCAATACGCCCTTTACTACGTCGATGCGAACACGACAACGATCACTAACGTTTTACGTTTCACAACGCATTTACAATTCTAAATTAGAGCGATTTAATTGATCGGAAACGATTCATTGGCCGGATGGAATTACGAGTATCACTGTATTAAGAGCAGGTGATCAAATCGTTTGATTATATTATTTGAAAAACATAAATTAATACGATTATTATGTCGACCGACTAATATTTTCTTTCTTCATTCATTCAACTCGCGAAACAGGTCTCCGTGAACGTCGAACGTAACAGGATAATATGATTTTCGGGGTATTGATTAAATTTGTTAACAAAGTAGGCCTACGCCCTAGAGAGCTTAGTATTATTAGCTCTCTCGTTTTAACATGAAGAGGGTTGTTACCCTCTTAGATTTCCCCAATCCCTCAACAGTTACGAGTATGTTCCCTGCCCCGCCGCCTACACAATGTAAATATAAATGCCAGTGAAAATGCTTAATAGGTATGATAAGGACAGAAACATATTAATCACTGTTAAAATGGTTTTATCTGGATAATTTCTTGACATATATGAATGATTATCAAAACACGTGTCAAAAATTTAACAGGATCAGTTTTAGATTCTGATTTAAATATTAAAGAAAGCTAAAACAAATAGATTTACACACATATCCGCTAAAGAGAATTTTTGCAACCTTTTTAAATAAAAAAAAACCTGGTAGTCGCGACGCTTTCTCATTCACCATTTCGTCATTTATCTATATTTTAATTTTTCATAAATTATTAAAATAAATATTTTTTTTTTACAATTTTTTATTAAACAAAATAGATTAAGAAAATATTAATTTTGGTCAGAAAATCGATAAAGAAAAATTGGATATATATTTTTATTTATGATGTTTCTAAATCTGAATGAATTAAAATAATATTGAGAATTTTATGTTTCATCGACACAATGTCATGTTTGTTGTTATTTAAATAAATTGTTACAATAATTGTTATATAATAAAATTAATTAAAAACATACTACATTTTGCTTACACTCAGTAACAATAGAAAAAAATACAGTGAAACTAAGTCATGATCATTTTAAATTTTAACAATTTCTGAGTAAAAAATGATAAAAAATGGTTTTTATGGGATAATACTATTTATATTAATAATGAAAACTTTCTGGTTAGGTTTTCAAGTACCTGGTAAAAATGATAGGAGTGTACGAGGTTCCTTCTGATTTTGGCTAAAACCAAATCTCTGCTGGTGGGGCCCTCTAGTGAACAACATGCAGCTAGGTCATTTCTTGTTAAGGGCTCGGGGCCATGTATTATACGATTAATTCCGATGGTACTCATAGATGGTGGCGGAGTAAAACTCCAGTAGATATAAAACCTACCTACTGACTACTTTTGTAAATTTTTGGTTTTTTAACCGATAACACGTCGATGAATACCCCTGGGTATCTATCTAATTGTGCATGGGAGGCGGTAACCACCTACCACCACGTGGTGTCTCTGCTCCTCTGTTTTTTTATCATTAATTAAATTGTTGTACCATCACTTATATCAATGCGTTGACGTCACGCGTAATAAAAGCAAACTTCAAGCTATTTCGAAATGAAAGATACAATAAATGTCTTTCGTTTACAATCTCTACAAATCGGCAAATTACGTACAAAACGTGGGTCTTAAAAATTTGAATACGTTTTTTTAAATCTCTTCAATTATATAATAATGGTAAATTATAAATCTAAAAATCCTATAGTTACTATGAATTTATAGGTAAAGACTCAATATGTCAGCTACATTTTGAATCTGAGCGAGCTGCAGAGATTTTGCGTGGTATGCTTTGTCTAAAGTGTAAGTATGATTTTCTATTAGCTGTTGTCGATTCATGGGTAACGTTAATCCTAAGATAAAGGCCTCTCGGATATATTCATCTTCATTTTGCCAGGCGGCGACAAATTTGAAGTTGCAATTTTTTGAAGTTGAAGTTTCAGTTTGCAATCAATAACTTTACCTTACATTTAATTGTTGTCGTATCGCTCGTTTTATAAATAATGTGTCTAGCTTCTGTATAGCCAGTTCAATTTCAGTTAAACCATTTGGAACTGTGAATCTTTGATGTGAGTGTAGTGTAGCGGTGTGGGTAGGTAATTAACTATTAGTAGTCACCTACTGGTTTTCTTGCGGTACTAATGATTTGTATGAAATTCACGGAAGTTTTTGATAATGGATCCAACTGCATATAACTACAAATATGATAATATATCACAATTTGTCATTGATTAATTTTTTTATTAATTCATCTATATTCATACAAAGGCTACAAAAATTCTAAAATTGAACAGTAGCGACGTACGCAGACAGTAAACCGTCACCAGAGGTCGTTTTGACCAGGACAACATAGGATGTAGATAGTACGATTTCCTGAAGGATCGTTTACAGGCTAACGTACCGCCCCCATTTGAGACAGAGCGATAACGTTATCTCAAATGGGGGATGGTTCGTCACGAGCCGTATTACCTCTTTATCGGGGAAGAGATAAGGAAGAACAACATCATGTCATCTCTTTTAACATAGAGTAATCGTGTTTCTTCTTCTGTGGCCCTCATAAATTTATGAGTGATGATGAAATAATTTTGATATTTTTAAATCTGAATCGGTGTATATTATAAAAAAGCGTTAAATAAAAACGTAAATTTACATTGTACAGCTGAAAATGATTGATGAATAAAACAATAATATTGTACTATTTAACAGGGTTTAATAATAAAAATAATCATATTCATTTACGTTCGGGAGGTAAAATTATATTTTCTAAAACATATTTATTTACTAATTACACTTCACAAGCACCTGCTGATGAGACGGTTACTGTGCCTCTGACGTATGTAACTCCATCTCTGCATTCACAACCATCCTGAAAAACATTTTACACATTGGTAATATTTTAAATATCATAGACAATTTATTTTAGTTTTACAGATAATAAACTACTTCAAAGTAACACTAGGTTATAAGTATTCATTTAGTAGTTTAATGTTTTCTGTACAGAAATCAGATAATACATGATAAGTTTATAATCTAAAATGCGAACATATTCTAGATGTATTTTATTTGGTTTATCTGCTTTACCACCTAAGGCTTCATTTCCACGTACCATCAGTGTAGTCAAGTATCAATTTATTGGGTAATATAAGTAATAAACTTCAAAAGTAATAATGATTTCATTTCACTTAAAGGCAAAAAAATTAATTGTTCTGTCATTAGAATACAAATATAAGTGAGATTTAACTAAAACATCGATTACCTAGAAGAGACGGACATTTCATCATGTTTAATATTAAGTAGATACCTTTTTATCACATACTGTTCACTAAATATTACGAAAAATTACTGTATATACTTACAAAAATATCTTCTATAGATGCACAACCTGAATTTTGTTCGTAAAAATGGACTTTTTGCAAATTGTGTTTAATCATTTCATCAGTGGATCGCTTTTTATCGTTTGATACTTGTAACTTCGACATAAGTCCTCTATTATGTCTCTTCACGATTAAGTTTTCTCTGTTTAAATTATCCACTACGACGGGACTTCCAAAAATGGCATTTCCCAAATATGCACAATAATCACCCTCTTTTTCAAATCCAGGTACATTTCTCGAGATATGATTGTTGTTTATATAAACATCTTGACTTTCTTCGCTTTGACCTTGACTCATCTCCGAGGCCTCTGCCACCTCGTCTCCCTCATTCCGTAAATAATCCTGATATAACTCATCATTATCCCTGACTGTCTTATCCTCACCGAATTTTTTCAACTTCCTTCTTATTTTCACGTACGTCATTGTGAGAAATTGGAATTTTAAAAGATACACTATTACGTCTGAAACACTAGCAAAACCACTTTTCTTACTTTTGCTACGATTAAGACAATACGGTTTTTGTGATCCAGCATACGTGTAATCACCTGTAACAAGGAAATAAATATCATACGAGTATTTTAAAAACTAATACATAATGAACTAGTAGCAATTTAAAAACGTTAACAGGTGATAAAAATTCTAGTACGAATAAACATTTCCAATATCTGATGATAAATATAAAAATCTATACTAATAATAAAATTGTAACTGATCGCTTTCTATACATGAACGATATATGAGAAAAAAACATTATTGCGGGCCTTTATTGACGCAATAGAACGCAAAACAATAGTTTGTCTGTGCTATTAGTCTGTTTGCCTATGCGTTTGTTCCCGCTAATCTCGGAAACGTCCTAACCGCTTTCGTTCCGGTTATCCCTAATGTAATGCCGTATGCGTCACTTAATACTTAGAGTTTGTTTCAATTCAATCTGTCCATAAATAAAGTTTACAGAGGTACACAGAATACGTTTTTTTGTAAACATACGTTCGTAACAGCATCAAAGCTCATGGACGTACCTAAAAGTAATGGTATCACCGTAGAGCTCCCGGCTAAGAAGAAAGCGAGAATCCCGCTTTATTACCTAGCACCAAAACCGTAACCTACCATTTTTGGACGCACACGAACACGGAGTGATCAGGGGCGAGTTCTCAGCGAACTTGCTCCCGGGCGCGCTGTGGGGCCGGCAGAAGTAGTTGCTGTTCCAGGTGGTGTCCGTGTCCGGAACGGACTCCGACACGTAATCATCTGTGTGTACCCATTTCGATGACTCACGCAACGAGAAGAATGTTAACGTGACTACTGCCTGTAATAAATTAAATACGAGACAATTTGCTTACACGTTTTATGTACTATGATTTTAAAATACAAAAATAGTATTTACATGTAAGGATCTTAAATCCTTAAAGTTACACTTTGCAAAATAT
>DWPT01002164.1:0-16767 GCA_018251895.1 Agathymus mariae mariae | reverse complement strand
TATTCACAATAAGGGGTGTTTTTTTTTTTATTTAAATGTGACCAACAGAGAACCATACAAACCTCAAACAACAAAGGAGTTTTCCAACTTGGTTAATCAGTTACAGTTCAGAGGTAACAAACATAAAAAATGCAGACGAATTAAGACCTTCTTCTTTTTTGAAGTCCGCTAAAAAGATAATACACTAGCACTACCAAGACCTGACTCAGCGCCCTCACCGTGCGCACTTACAAGTACTAATCCATAAACCTATTATACTAGCATAAAGTTTATGTACTAAGCAATACTACTGTATAAATCTGTTGAGATTTTCGTGTATATCCCGTTGTAACTGAAAAACAGCTTGTCCTATCTTTATGAAAATTGGTATGTAGTGAAAACACGTGATTATGCAGATGATTGACTATATACAATCTATATATCTATATAAATATGCAATGTCTCTCTCTCCGTCTGTACATTAATTTTTTTTTAATTTCATGACAAACATTCGTTTTATGACACACTGACATCAATTCGACCACTTTGAAAACTTTTGTCAGTCTATCTGTCTGTCTGTATATCCCGATATAACTCAAGAACCGGATCGGAACCGATCTTCCTGAAAATTGGTATGTAGTGAAAACACATGATTGTGCAGGTGATGGGCTATATAAAATATCAATTAACCTACTGATGTCTAATATAATTAACAGTCCAACACGCACAAAGTCGGACGGGATCGCTAGTAAGTTAATAAACGGAACCCTTTAAATAACACCGCAATTTACTTTATTAACAGATGTTTGCCCAGTATTGGCAATTGTACTAAATCTCAAATTATGTCCGCTTGGGCCAAGTCCAAAACTAAGCAAATGGAAACGCATGCCAGTTATTTTATTTACGTACATTTCCAGTTATTAACGTCATTTTGTGCATCATCTTTTTATTGTTTATTTTACATATGAGTTTACATACAGACACTGTATATGAATCTAGGTTGATAGTGGATCTGAGCTCGGAATGCGGTTAAATACTACGAAACATACATCAAGTCTTGGCCGTATTGGGGCGGCCTACAATACGGGGAGTATTACAATCCCATGCTAGCAGAACAGGGTGTCGTATGTGGTGACAGAAGCGAGCCTGCTCGGTGATAGGGCTTCGCGTAAGGATTATATTATCTATACTATTATTAAGTCATTAATGTTTTTACTGGTATTACTATATTTCCATGAAGCCTGCTCAGTTAGCTATCACCCTCCTACTTAGGCTTGAGAACCAGTAGTTTACTTCTTTCTTCTTACTTCTTGGCCGACAACGCATCAGTGATACCTTTAGTCTCACTGGTGTCCAAGAGCGACAATGACCACCTACCATCAGGTGGCTCATCTGCTCGTTTGTCGGATATTAACATAAAAAATAAACAATTGTAGTTGGTAAGTGGACTGGTGACCTCTGGTGGGTACATTTTTTGTCTTCCGTGCTGCGGAGGGTTCGATGAGAGATCGGGACATCGAGAGGTGTTGCTTAGATGGCAATCTTAAGCCATGTCAGTGGCTATGAACCTCTTTATCTCGAGACCCTCGCTCTGTAAAGGATCGCTATTTACATTAGCAAAAGAAATCAAGTGTTGATAGACTGGACGTGTTTTATCAATCGTAAAAGAGCACGTCAAGTTCGATTGTTATCCGATTAGCGTCAGGCCGTGTCTGAGACATTTGAAAAAACATAACTTCCGATCCTGACTTGGACTTAAATCATTATATAAATCCGCAATGGAGATGCGTTGCGCACATTTAAGGCCTCCTCGATTACGCGCCAACTATTTTATTACACATATTCCCTAAGGTATACAACAGTAATATCAAACAAAATACCCTTAAGTAATTCGTCAATGTAAATAATGGGGCATTGAACCGAAATCCAAATAGAAAGGAGCAATTAGAAGCAGCTGGAAAATAAATTCAATGACAAATAAGGATCATCTGGTGCTGGCGAATGGCCAGGCTTTCCATTCGCCAGCACCAGATGTTTATGTTAAAAAGCTTTTGAGCATATTCCATATTTTACCAAACTAAAATAGTAATACGAGAACAACTCGCACAATTGACACGCGAATTACTGTATTCGAGAATAATTTGCAAACATCGAGAGAAGTAAATTATATGGGTACCTGTCTCTCATCGGAATGTGGATCTCTTGGGATTGAGATAGACAGAAACTGACAACCCCTTTTTTCCTCACAAAGGTGTGTGTCCGTGAAAAGACTTAATAATCTTAATAATCTTATCTTTGGGCATTTAATAAATCAGACAGCATGCTATTAGGACAAACAAGGAAACAACAGGTTTTCTTTGTGTCGGTATTAATTGAATCTGCGAGTTAAACGCATACTATTCGATTATAAATATCCGCTATATCTCCCTGAGATGTTACATAGATTTGCCTATAAGCAATTTTTATCCATTATTTCTGATTAGCAAATATTCTTCGCATATTTTTTATTAGTTCCTCTATTGTTATTACGTAACGCTAGATTCTACCACTTTACCATTTCAATGCGTATGGTCTTTTCACGTATAGTTTTTTCTTTTTCTTCAGCTATGATTTGCTCTATGATTTTTTTTTGTCATTGCTGAGAAAATCTTCAAAATCCTCTCTAGAGAAGGAGACTGTCGAAGTATTGGAGAGCTAATCAACAAATGGGTTACGGCCTTGATGAGATTATGATGAACAACGGTGACTATCTACCATTCCGTCTCTGATCTCCGCCTTTAGCAATAGTGGCTCAACAGCAAAATATCATTCTCGTTACTGCCCACAAAGGGGATTTAATGCCTATTAAGCGATTTAAAAAACGAATTTGTTGCAACTGGCCAAAAGAATACTTGAAAGCGCTCAACCTCAAGAATGTTAATATGATTAATAGCGTTGCCGAGAGATGGCGCTGACGGTGACTCATGCCGACGCACGCGGAAAATTCGCAATTTTTCGCACCCTGAACCTCTGCCAAATGTCCCAACACATTAATTACTCTGGACGCCATAGGTAAGCTAAGGTCGGCCGCCCCCAGGCGGCTGGAAGCGCGCTTGGCACAGTTCGCTACTAATTGTGGAGACTTAGGGTTCCAAATTTAAACTATGATTAATTAGGGTAATGAACGATTCATTACGTCAAATGAATAGAAGGAACATCATTTACTATACCTTTTTCTAAAGTACCATATACCATATATATAACAAAGCTATAATTGGTAATTGGATATTGATTAACTTTCTAAGACGAACACATCACTAAAATCGCTTTTATAAAGTAACGTAAATCCTGTTTCCAAGACTCAAACAATACAAGAGCTGCTGGAGAGCTAATTAAAAAGTGGTAAAGCCCCCGCTTTACCACTTTTTTGATGGCCAGAAATTCTAATATCACCCGTTACAATGTGCACAGTGACTGAGTGATACTGACCACTTCATCTCATGGCGCGTTTACTCAACGGCTAGCTGTTACCGTAGACAAATTCGTAATCTGAATATACGATAGCAAATAAATTTTCACCTTACTTTAAATCATACTTCGTTTGCGACCAGAGATAAATTGATAAATATCCGACGGAATATTAATTTTTGGTATTGCCATAGACAAAAAGCCGTCTTCCGAGTATCCACAAAACTAAAATCAATAAATCTGTGGTCAAAAGTCATTAAGAAGCTTTTATCAAACATGTAATTACATCGTAACTTAAAAACTAAAACTTGATTTATAAACAAAACTGACTTATTCATTAAAAAGTAATCATTTTTAGCATAGAAATAGAGAATTATAGAGATTAATAAAGATGTTAAGTGTAATATAGTATTTTTGTTCAGCATTAATAATGATGCCGGGAAGGAAGTACTGAGAAATTTATTTCGCTTTTTTTGACAATGATAAAGCAACGAAATTTTCGAAATATCAATACCGATTTGTGTATTGACAAAATAATTAAATTATTTGAGACTTCAAAAATTTTATTCTTAATTATGTGTATGTCGCAGTCTTTAGTGCCTACTCAGAAGCTGTAATTCACCATAACACTGGCATAAAAATATCTCATTAAAAGCGTTAGTATATTTCTGGTTTCAGTAGGGGTGTGCCAAGCTGCAGAACGTTGTAAATAATCTCTCGGTGGGCGGTGAACCGGCCTAGACGTGTTATGTGTCTGAGTTTCGATACCACGCTGATTCACGGCTCGGGTTATATTAAGAATGGTTAAATGAATTAAACTCGCTTGAAGTGATCCAAGGGAGTCATTCATTTCATTAGTTAGAATGCGACAAGTAGCGGTTTCTCTTTAATAAGAACATATTTTTAATTGACTTCAACACCGTTTGACTAGTCATTGTAAAAGATAGCGCATTTTCTATCATATATTTTTCTCTGAACAAGGTTTTTAAGCCATTCATATAGTAAAAAATCAATAGATGGTACTGCAGTATCTTCTTCAACACCGTTCTACCGATCGTCATGAAGATTGGCATTAGTACAAATAATACCTTATTTGTACCCTAGATGGCGTTATTATACATAAATTTAATTAATGATAGTATTTCCTGTTTTATTTTAAACTAACAAATGCCCTCGCTTCGTTTCGGCAAAACTACCTTACGCTTAAAAATAGCCTCTGCATCTTTCTGGGTTTTTCTCGTTTTGTGAAATAGAGATACATATATTAATTTCATAAGTTTTTTATTTATGGACGGATTGTAATGAGTCAAAGTATTAAGTAATGCTTACTGTAATACATAAGTGAAAACCAGACCGAAATCGGTCAAGCCGTTTCTGAGATTAACGGGAACAAACGCACAAACAAACAGAACAAAAATTCTAACAACTATTGTTTTGGGTTCTACTGCGTCAGTAAAGGCCTCTAATAATGTTTTTTCTCATATATCGTTCCTGTACAGAACGCGATCGGTTAGAATTTTATTATTAGTATCGATAAACTATTCATTTCAAATGCCTGCCTAAAAAATATATATTTGAGCATTGTAATCTGATCCTTACATTATTTTTTTTCACCGAATCATAGATTCTACATTATCTATAGATAATTGATTTAATGTAGGTGAACCGATGTAAACAGCAAATTTCCGCTAGTATACTACTACTAATGTCTTACAGCCCCTAGGTGGGGCGTCCACAGTACTCCGCCATCTGTCTTGCCACGTCTCGAACCATGTTAGCCCGATCGTCTTCAGTTCCGATGCCACTAAACACTTCCTTCCACAAGGTGTGCTTGGGAAGGCCACTCTTTCTCTTCCTTTGTGGAGACCATTCCAGGCCTGGTCTAGGAATGTGATTGGGAGCTCGTCTGAGGGTCCGATCAGCTTTTCATGACAGAGATCCCGCAGGTCTTCATTGGAGATCTTTTCGGGCCAGAAAATTCTAAGAATTTGTCGTAGGCATCGGTTTATGAAGACTTGGAGCCGCTGCGTGATGTCTTTTGTCACCGTCCACATTTCAGTAGGACGGTTTTAACGTTCGAGCGAAATATTTACAATTCCTCTCTCCGCATCAGCTTCCTAGATTACCATATAGGTCACATCTGCGCAAAGATCGCACGTACTTTAGCTATCCTAGCTTTAACTACCGCTAGTATTCATCTGAATAAGTAATACACACTACATTTCTCTAACAGAAATTCTCTAAATGTCAAAACTTTTAGAGTATTTTAAAGTACCAAGTTCAGAAATACGTAACAATGCTAGTCAAATAACCGTCTCGCCTACATAGAGCCGATATATATACTACGGTAAATCTGGCAATCGTGCCCCACCTTTCGAAGAATTCAAATAATAAACGGTATTATTTAAAACATCTTTATTTAAGTAATTAGTCTTAACCTCTGACATAACTTGCATAATAAAAACAAAAAAAACTTAATTTCATTAAAACAGCTAAGATCAACATTTGTTTAAATTTTATTTAAAGTCTAGGGTGGAGTACATTTCACGGATACATCAGTCTTTGAAATATGGTATCGGCTGAAAGACTTTATTTGTTGTTAATAAACCAAGTGGTTCTGCTGCTTACTGCTTCTTTTGACAGGTAACTTTTAAAAGGCTTAAAAACTTCTGTCCAATGGTTGGAGAGCCTGGGTAGTGTGGCTTGGTAGACAATTTTAATGAATTAGAATGGGAGGAATGGCCATCAAGAACCAGAAGGACTTTCCCACCTGGCTTTTGTGGAATAATAGATCTTTCATCCAGTTGTAGAATAGATCAGCGTTGATGTAAGAATGATTTTGGATTCATAAACACATCTAAGCCTTCAGAAAATTCAGGTTTTTTGTATGTACCTTTAAGTATCAAATCAGAGGGAAGACAAATGCCCTCAGCATTGCAAGAAGCAATCAAAGAAATATTTGCACCTTTTTCAGTGCTGGTTACAGTATTAACACATCTTGCACCCTTACTGACTACTACCTGTCCAGTTTTATTGTTCTCTTGAATATCACCTATCAAAATTATCAGTTAATACTGTCAACAACATTTCAAAATAACTATCGCCGTCTTATCGATTCATACCGTTAGCTCTCGCCAGAGACAGGCCTTCAGCTTTTCTTTTATTTAGATCTGGGTTCCGCTTCATGAATCCTTGAAACCAATCCTAGCCTGCTTGATTTTAATCATTATTGAATCGACGAGGCAACCCTAATTTATCTGCAATGTCGTAAACAATTGTCTGCAACCTCGACTGTTCCAGAGGAAATCCAATAGCTTCGAGACGTTTAATGTGAGCTACGAGTCTCAATTCATTTTCATAACCTAATTGAGAAGGTCTACCTATGTTCTGCTTACTGTTCCAGCCTTTTATGATGTGTCTACGTAAGGTATTTCATACGTTCGGCTAGCCTAATTAACTCCCATTTCCTGAAATATAATAATTGGTCAGTAATACTTAAAAATAATATTATAATATGAATACACACATGGAGCACATTACCTGGAATAAATTAGGGCACATTAGCCAAATTATCGAGGTAATGTGCCCCACTTGACATCGACAATTTTTTTTTGTCTAAAACGGAACGTAATTGTAATTGTAAAAGTTCGAAGAGGTTATATTTAGAATAAAACTTTAAAAACAGAAAAAAATTTTGACTTATTGGTAGAAGAGATACAAAACAAATTCAGGCTATCATACTTACATTTATTCACTTTTTCTAACTTAAAACAAATAATAACCATCACTGTGTTGTTTACATCGTCGCTATACTTGTGTCACTGACCTTCGGGTCAAATTAGCGCCAAATTCAAAATGTATCTGTGAGTTTTGCGACTGGGGCGCGTTATTGACTGGAGCACGTATGACTGGTGTATCCTATAAAAACATTTTATGTATCTGTGGTTGTCGTGAGCACTTCCTAGCTTTAAAATACAAGGAAATGTTAAGTCTAAACCTCACTCGTAATTATTTACTGACAGTACTCGTTCAGTCTTGTCGACGTCTAGAAACACTTAGGAATTGGAATAAAATAATTAAAATGTACACATCAGGACAACAATAAATATTTGTACATTAAAGGAAAAGTGAATTTCCAACAACAAAATTCGTTGAAATGTCAAAAAGTGGAAAATTTATGATATATATTACGGTTTTAAAAGCTTACAAGTTTAATTAATAATTATGATATCCTCGTCTCATACAAATATTACGATTAATCATGAAAACCCTCCCATACTTAAACTTAACATTTGCCTAAATGACTAAAAATTCAGGTGATAACGTTAAACTGGATAAATTCATTGCTCTAACCAATTGCAGTAAATTTAGTTTTTTTTTTTTTTTTTTTTAAAAACCTGACAAACAAGCAAACGAGCCACCTGATGGTAATCGGTCACCGTCGCCCATGGACATTTGTCACACTATGATATCACCAATGCATCGTCAACCAAGAAAGAAATAAATTAATAGCTCCCAAGCCAAAATAAATCTAAGGCAAACGTAAATTTTTAAATATTTACATATATTACGTGGTGCGTTTAAGTGTTTTCGTCAAACCAAAACAAAATTCCCTCAGAAATAGAAGCTGACCTACATTTCTACTGATGTACCAAACGATTTCCTACTAGCTGCTTCAAATCTGATTTTGCACACCGCATCGGAATTATCTGATCTTCTAATAAATCTTATTACTAGACGCTGCTTGTTAAATTTCGGCATTCAGTACCATTTATTGGGACAGACTAAATAAAAAATCTTTGTGGTTCCAACCATCACGGACCTGTTGACATTATCAATCGTAAGGTACTTAATTTTGTAATCACAAGTTTTAATGTGACAGTAATAATACTCGTTATTGACCAGCATTAACGGTCAGACGACCCCATAGCCCAGTTGGTGGAGATCCTGCCTGCCGAGCGATAAGTCCCGGGTTCGATTCCCGGCCGGGGCAGACATTTGCGTACCACACATGTTCGTTCTCAGGTAATGGGTGCTTGTGATTTGTATATGTCCATGACAACCCCATCCTAGTGCGGGGTTGTGATTGTCTAAGCGTTTAATTATTATTATATATTATAATAATGGAAATTTGGTGCAGCAAGTCACATAAAAAGCAGCGGCGACCATTTACCCATACCTTCGAATCATGTACGATTATCTGTTTAAAAGTTTAAAAACTTCGATAGCGCGATTTAGCAATACGATGGAACCATCTCTTAACGTATAGTGGAATATTACCATAAAGTCTATTAAATCCATAAACCTAGGATTTTCATCTTAAGTAATGAGAAAGTTCTAAGACTCTACCAACAAGGAGACCAAAGCTCAAACTCCTTTCGTTTTATAACGTTGCCTGCCTGGTTCATGCTTGACTCAGCCGCCAGACGACTCGTCGTGTTCCGGCTTGGAGCTTGAGAGCCAGCACTTTTTATCTTTCTTCTGCTTTCTCCACCGACAACGAATTAGTGACACCTTTGGTGGTACTCATATCCATGGGCGACGGTGACTACTTACCATCAGGTGGCTCGTCGGCTAATTATCGGCTGTTTACATAAAAAAACAGTGTTATATTAGCCAACAACATGGCTATATTGGCTAATATAAACTTGTTCACAATCGCAAGAAACATATCAATATTCATATAAGAGCAACAAATAGAGGGTTTTATAAATGTGGCGTCGATGGATTTACTGGTTATTTATATAGTTTTGAATATCAGCATGAATGACGCAAACGTGATATGTTTAATGGAGACAGGTGTGGAATTTGTACAAAACGTTGACAATATTTCACCGATAAATGTCGTGGGGACCAATTACACATATTGGCTCTAGGTGTTTATTAAATACGACAGGTGGGGCTGACTGATGAAGTCAATTAATAGAAACCGACGAGTTGACCACGAGGTCTTTTGGTTTCGTATCGAACTCCTGATCTGTATCACATGAAGTTATTGAGTAACCTATCTTTTCCTTGCTTCTGATAACACTGGTTAAAAGGTCATACAGAAGTAACAGCAACTGCGTTTTTACGGTTACAGTACAGAAAAATAGGTGTACATTTAATCAATCAAACTGACATGTTGCTCTAAAGATCTATCGCTTAAAAACAAAATAAGAATAGGTATAAATAAAGGGACCGTTAACCGGTAGTATAGACATATAAGTAATGGAAAATGGCCCTTAAAAATACTGGTTGAATGGTGTCCAATTTTGCCCCTACTCCATTCTCGCGTTCTTAAAATTAACATAACATTTTTTACGGTAAAATTCAATCAGTCAGTAAAGCCAGAACAATAGGTAACTGATTAAGAATTAATTTTCAATTGTTTCAGTGAAAAAAAACATCGTGAGGAAACCTGCACACCTGAAAGTTCTCCGTATTGTTCTCGAAGATGTGAGAAGTCTACCAATGGAAACTTGGTCAGACTAACTTCAGTCTTAAACTTTCTCGTTGTGTGACGAGAACCGATCTCAGTAGTGAGACAATTATAAGTTATAATGATGATGATAGCTAACCATCTGATGATAAGCGGTCACCGACTACCATAGACATCTGCTACAAAAGCACGTCTATAACGCGATCAAGAAAAAAGATCATGATCCCGTGCCTGATGATGAAATCAAAATATAGTCTTGACTAAACCAAATGGTACGAAGGCCGGCGACCTCCAACGGGATCACGCTACATGTCCGCGTTCGTCGATCAACAAGATGCACCTCACGTCCGTGCTTGGCCTGGCCATCTCCACTGTCACGATCAGGGAACGTAGACTTAGTATCTAGTGTAAATCCTCTTTCGTCCCTTCACAGTTCTGACCATTGTGGTAATGTGTCATATCTCTTAGTATAGATCCAAACAAACCAAAGGCCTAGACCATACTTCACTACAGCAATCTCCAAGCCTAAGTAGATATCAAACGCTAGTTTCACAACGAATGTATTTAACAACCATGAAGGAAATATCAAACGCAATTTAGTGACAAAGCTATTTAAATGAATGATTATTTCAAACACCCAAAAACTTGGGTTGGTTTTGGAAATCAAATCAACACTTATTCTGCTAGTCGCTACCATGACCGGTCCAGAAAGTAGCGGCACGAACTCCCGTGGAGAAAAATTTCCTACTCATTAAGTCAGAAAAGGTGTCAATTTCATTTCGAATGTCATTCGAAATTCGCTGTGTGAATTAAATGAAATCATCGGGATGGAACGAAAATCAGTTAGAAATACCGCATTCTAGAAACTCGATGACGCGCCGCAGTTTTTAACATAGATAATATATTTAATTTATGAGCGTAGTAAGTGCCGTATTAAATGGTGTGCAGAGACGCGACTGTGCGTACAATTTATTTATTTGTTCTTCCAAACTAAAGAACGTTTCTGCAAGTATTAGTGTAGACGTGAGACACTTGTACTTTACGACATGGATTACCATCGCCATGAAGGATGAAGGAACAATGAATGAAGTAAATATTTGATAAACTAATTATTGTTGTATTAAGAATTATACATTGAAGACTGGGGTGCTAGAGGCCCCATTCTTGGCTACAACTCAACGAAATCTATTAGTCCTACAGGTTTGAAAACAACAGCAATACATGGTGCCCAGTTTCTGCTACTGGAGATTTTTAGGCTCTGAATCACCAATACAATTCCAACGGTATTTGAGTATTTTGGTATTTTCTTTACCGCTTCGTAACCACTAAAAATAAGCTAAAAATTTAAGCTAGATTAAAGCCTAGTTTCCCATTTCCTTTTACGCAACGCTTCGGTGAAGCCTTTGACATTATAAATGATAAACAGTCGGCTGGACGACTCCATAATAAGATGACATGGAAGTTTGGTAGTGAGTCAAGCAGTTATATTCTTATGACCTAGAGTACTGTGGATGAGCAATATGGTGCAACAAGATATAAATAATTTCATAATTTTCGTGTATTGTTAGCAACCCAGAGTAATTTTAATATGTAACTAGATTCTAGTGACGAACGGGAAATAAATGAATAATATTTATAGGTTTACTGACATCTAGCGGAAAGATAGTAGAACTTGCTTGTGCATAGGTCAGACATTAATTAAATTAATTCTGTTATGTGCCGAAAGATGACGCTGTTGTACAAATAATGTAAATATGATTGGTATGAGTCGGTATTATTTTGAAGAACGTGCTGAATAAATTTTTTAGTTACAAAGTAATCGGTTTCATATAACTCATTTGTTGTAAATAAAGGAATAGTATCAAAGTATTGTCCTATAAACTTTAATACAATGTAATTTCAGGGGCAAAATCAACATACCCATGACGCGTCTTGTTAAATTGCTTTGACGGATCCATGATTGATAGAAATCTGCAAATTTCAGTATAGTGATAATACTATATCATATGTAACTCCATATCTAACTTTATCCAGACTTTTATCAGTTAAGGGGTGTATGTTGAGCTAAAATAGAAAATTTAGAAGAATTAAAATTAATTTAATTTAAATTACTTACCTTCTAGAAACTGCCTTGTAGGGAGCCTGAGGGAGACTTTGAGGGAAGAAGCGTACGCGGAGTCGATGTACCAGCAGGGATCTCGCTGGTCGCGCTGCTCTCCCAGCCTCTTGGCACTGTCTCTGTAACGACAATGGACTGGAATCAAGATATGTCAAGTTAAGAAAAGATACATTTTATATAGATAGGTCCGAAACCTCGTAATTTTAAAAATTGGTTCTTTAGTATTTTGTAGATCCGCCGTTCTGTTTCAGGTGAAAGCTTATGACGGTCGACAATAAGTAGGTATTGTTGTAATAACATATAGCAATCAGGGGCGGCTTAACCTATAGTGCAGGGTGTGCAATGCACACGGGCGCGCCGCGGCGCTCCCTGAGACAGCTAAGAGCATCGTCTTGGACCCTCACGGTACAACAATTGTATGACAGAAGCGGCCAGCCAGCGCGGTGGCGGCGCTTAGTTTGGCCACAGATATGTGCTACAGGCATAAAGACAATGAGTTTTATTCTGCCGTCATAAGAAGAAAGGCCGTAACTAATACCAAACTGTAAGCTGTACCTACTTATAAAATAGCTTGTTGGAATATGAAAAAACTTTCTTGTTACGAAGGCAAAGTCAATAGTTATAGCTCGCGAGGATGGGGGGGAGTCATTATGTTAGTTTTAAGGTTAACAATGAAGAATACATAAATAAACAAAACCACGTATTGTTCTTTCTTTTAATAATGAAGTCTACTGCAGTTACTCCCAAACAACGCAGTTTTATAAAGAGTTTTCTCAAGCACAGGATTGAAGTAAACATTTTCATACAAAATTTTTATAAATTAAATTAAATTCGCACCCGTAGATACATCTATTTAAACATACTGAATGTTTGTGTGTGTGTAAGTGATGCATCAACTCAAACATGTTCTGGTTTAAGATTGTCAGTTACATTTAAATGAGATTTGCTTTCTTTAATACTAACACGAATTTATGAATTCATATTCGTTTAAAAGCGCTCATAAAATTCGGATAGCTCTAAAATATGGATAATGCCCCCGTGGGAGGAGGAATAATGGCAACAAACCGTAAACTCTTCAATCGGCACAGACGGTAGCCCGAGTAATGGACGTGTTGTACGCATAGCAACTATACACCTATTTACAAAATGTTTCATCGGTTTGGAATTCGTACATATTCAATGTTGAAAATATTTCGCCGTCGCCCAAAGCACTTGCCGAAGACTTCGTGCAATTTATTTAACGCTTTTGACATCTTTACTGCTCGCGTGTAAGCAACGAATATAAGATCACTGCTCACAGCAAAGCCAAATTTTTATTTTTATCAATTAATGTTGAGTATTCGTTGAGTATTTTGCTATTGTCGAATTATTTTGACAAATGATATTGACATGTACTACACTAACTTTGTGTACTAGATTTATATTTAGTTCGTCATATCCGGCCAATTATATTTTCATTTGTGTTCGGTATATTATAGGATCACTCGCAGATGTGTCTGTGCGGTAAATAAAAGAAAACTAAGTTTGTCGGTTAACTTTAAGAAATAAAAATAATACATGCATAATAATATATTTCCTTACGAGTATATTTAAATTGATAGCTTAAAAGTTACTCAAAAACGAAAACTCACCATACCTCTAAGCATGTTTAATACCAATGATATTAAGATTTTGGAAAAATAAAATCACAAAAACTATATAAACGAACCTAAGCTCTTATACTTTGCCAGGAAACAAAAAATATTAATTTATCAATGAAATAGAATTTTGCTGTGTAGTTTAATTTTTTTTTAACTACATATTTTGTTACAATTACGTATGGCTATTACGAAGTAAGTTTCACAACAAGCATGGTGTTTTTATAAATGGACAACTATATCAATCGTCAATACGTTCATTGCCAAAACTTATAAACCAGTTAGTAATTTACTGTTCTAAGGATGGTATTCAAGAAGTTACTAAAGTGTGTTTCGTCAAACATAGTAACAGGAACTGCAGTCATAAAAGTGACGATTTTGAAATAATACATCACTAACTCCCTTTCATACAGAAATCACAAGCAGAAACACTAAAATGTAGAGAGAGGTTATGCCAAATCAAAACATACGCAAAATAATTGTTTTTTTGCCACATTAGCCACTAACAAACGTGCAAACTTAAAATATCCTCAAATATTTACCCGGGTTCCATATCGAAAATCATTTACAGTAGCACGGTAAGATCATGAAATAAAAATCGCCAAACGACGACATTTAAAATAAAAACTACATGTTTCTTCCATACATATGTCAAACTGAACTATTTTCGTCCCGCCAAGTTCACGCTTTTGCCACTACGTAGATAACTGAAAATCGACTATTAACACTGCGCCGGCGCTGTAGTCATGACCGGTTTCAGTTTCAGCAAGGGTTCGTATCGAAATAACTGTTACGTTCCTGGGGTACTAGGTGGCGCTTTACCCCAGATCGATGATTGTTGTTAATGTTTCTTAGCTGAAAGCTAGATGGCGCTGTTATTTAGATGACCTTTTATTATAATTTCGCGAGACTACTGAAAAACCGTATTGTTTTTTTTTCCATCAATATTTCTAATGCCTGTATAAAAATTCAGTGTTTTAGTTAGCAAGAAACATATATAACAACATATAATTATTGAAGATATATCGTAAAATACAATAGTTTTACGATTATATTGCTCACTAGCAAATGCCCAGACTTCGCTTAGGAAAAACTACCTTAAGCATCTGCATTTTTCTAGATTAATTCATAACTTTTTATTCATGGATGGATTGCAATGAAACAAACTTTAAGTTTTAAGCGACGCTTATTACATTAGTGAAAACCAGAACAAAATCGGTCAAGCCGTTTCTCAGATTAGCGGGAACAAACGCACAAACAAATAGCCAAAATTTCTTCAACTATTGTTTTGGGTTGTATTGCGTCAATAAATTCCTGTAATAATATTTTTTCTTATATATCGTGTACAGACAGCAATTTAGAATTTTATTAGCAAAGTTAGAATTTTATTATTAATATAGATAAGGGGTTTAAGTGACTTTGATCTATTTTATTTATCAGTTTCCTCACACCAATAAGAGTTCTCTAGCTCTCTTGTTGTGTATTAAATGATGCGGATGACACAGAAAAAGCGCAATATAAAGCCTATTCACTCTACTCTTAAAGACTCCCACATCGAAAGTAGGCGAGGATACCGACGCGGGCAACCTATTCCAGTCCTTTGCAGTACGCATAACGGATGACGATGCAAACCGTGACGTCCTTAAAGACGAAATATTCTCAACCTAAAGATGGATACCCATCCTACGTCGTTCGATAGCCGAACAGCGATGGGGGAATTATTCCGAACAATTCCTGCACACTCTCCGAAATGCACTCTATAGAGAACTGAGAGGGCCCCTTACCCTACTTTACCTCCTAACTAACCCTATGTCTGTGCTCAAGGTCAATGGATTGGATTTATGGCATTAAATCTTCTCAATCTGAAAGACCGAAGCCTAGTAGACATATATAAATTGTGATGATGATGAATGAAACTGTAGTTGTGTTCCAAGTCACTCACAGATGTCTTCAACTGACTGAGATGAAAGGATTGAACGCTTCATTGTAAGTAGCGCCAACACGGCTCAAAGCGAAACACAAGTTTGTGTATCGTGACTAATTTATATCAATAAGCGCAAACGGCAAATAGACCACCCAACACCGACAATATTCAACGTTCACCGTCGATTATAGACATTAAAAACCCAAACAGAATTATCTACGTGTTGCCTGCTCAGAAGGTATTTGGCTATGGGAAGTTGGCTCTCCAATTTCGCTTAAGAAAAAACGAAAAAAACTCAAGGTTGATTTTGGCTAGAAAGTGATAGCTAGTTAGTTTTGGTTAAGCAAAAATCTTACGTACAAAGTTGTCATCGACATTACTCTGGATGGTGTAATACCAAGTGACCTTAAAAAAGACCGATGCCATTGCCCAGTTCATGCTAAGTACGCAGCAGAGGAATTCGGTTTGACACACAGTTGGACGTATCGTATTCCCCACGCTACTCTACTTTACACTTAACCTCTCCAAGTTAGTCTCCAACCCATGTATGAGAAGTTCTTATATCACCTGAAGGTCTTAAACTGGTACCTCAAAATAACAATTAGCATCGAGAGTTTATCGAGACTTCGGAAGCAATGTACAATTTAGAATTCCTCAAGAAGTTCCATCACTAGCGATCATCTGTCTATCTCCCAACCGCAATCTCGCTGCTATATTCGGTTGATCTGTTCGACATGAGCCGTCGAGGTGTAAACACTTTAGTGAATGTTTGCAAAATGATTAATTTGCCGCTGGAGGGACGTTAAAAATACTTCGACCATTTGTTATTGTAGCCGAGCTGCGAAGATCGACATTCCTGAAGTAATACCACGCTAGCGTACCCGCTCGACTTGTCATGTAGCTGTCTGACACATTTATCTCTTCAACCATCTATGAAAATACATGATTTGTTTGTGTTATAGAAGTTACGGGCGATTAATAATATTGTTTAGGGTATAATTGATTTTCGCTTTATCATATGTAGATAAACAGAAGAGTAGAGTAAACTCTCGCAACTTTCATCATTCATTGATCATTGGATATATTATTTCACACTTAAATTTGCAATAATTCTTTAGGTTATTGTAAAAACTTCTATTCAACATTTTCTACAAGCACCGGTTTGAATTTTTTTTTTTTTTTTTTTTTTTTTTATTAACCGACAAACGAGCAGACGAGCCCCCTGTTGGTAAGTGGTTTT
>DWPT01002163.1:0-16769 GCA_018251895.1 Agathymus mariae mariae | reverse complement strand
GTACAATTTTTTATCAGATTTTAATATCATATCATATTACAAATAATACAAAAAAATACAAAATAGTAGAAGAAAGTTTAAGAGTATAACCCTATTAATTTTTCTTTCATTTCTCTAACTAAACCCCAAATGTACCCCCTGTAAACCCCTTACCAAAAGTAAACCCCTTTATATTTTCGTTGTTTTGGCCCTGATACTGGCGTTCGAATGTCCATGATGTCGATGAAAACGTTCTCCTTGTTCTTCTGGATGCGCCACCACGTTGTTTTGAAATTTATCTAAATGAGCATGCATCATGTTTACTTTTAGAGACATTCCGCACTTCATAGTTTTAAAATCTTCTGAATTTTATAAAGTAAAGGTAATTTTCAATTTTGTTATTCCCTAGAAATCTAGAAGGTAGCTCTCTGAAACATTCCGTTTTTTACCTCGATACCCACCTAAGTTGAATAAAAATAACAACAAACATTATAAACATTTATTGACGTAAAACATTTTTTTTAACAAAAATTGTTTACCCACTGAACATCTTTTGAAATTACTGCAAGCAACATTTGGAGCCCAAGGTTTCTAAATTCCGAACAGGGTATTGATAATAAGCTTCGGTGGCTTTACATGGGTTTAAATAAAATTTTATACCTCGTACCTCAGTAAATATACCACATATATAACAAAATGCATCAGCATCATCTTTACACTCCCTAGACGACATTTTAACCTCTTTGAATCTATTACAAAATAGTTTATTTTTGTTTATCAATTAAATAATATTTTTATAGATTTGTAACTTTTATTTTTCATAGTTTTTTTTAAAACATTACAACTTATTACTTCTACCTTTATTTTGAGTATATTAACTCGAAAAAAAAAAATGTATCCTCATAACTACCACAAAAGCAAACTTTTACTAGAATATGTGTATTTTTCTTGTATTTTAAACCATAATAAATAGAAAAATCATAAAATAAATATTAGGACAAACACATTTTTATAGAGTTATCAATCGTTATTAGATCAGTATCCGATGTGTGATATCTTGCAATGTATTAGAATAAAAAATATTTCGTTTCTTAATAATCGAATTTGTTATTACTATTGACTACGGCGGAACCTGTCGAATTTTGTCTTATAATGTAATACCATCTGGAAAAATTATATCGTGTAAATATGAACATGATATAAATAGGGGCATGACCGAATATAATTACAAATAAATCGAAGCAATGGTTTGAAGAGTGGATGGATTGGATGGAGACTTCGAATTCTGCAGGTACTTATCTCAATAATCACTTGTCTTGGTGAAAGTCAAAATCCCGAGAAATACCTGAGACTATTTGTAATGTTGAGTAATGTCATCAAAGTAGACTGAAGTCAACACGCATTTGGCCAACATGGCGGATTATAAACTTAGCTTCTTTCAATGAGCGAGAAAACCCAAGTCCAATGGTGATACAATTATGTGTTGTGAATATAGAAAGATTAGATGGATCACGTACCTTCCAATTCTTGAACAGTGGGGTGCGTCTGTGCACACGGCAGCACGCTGGAATTCGTGTAGCCAGGACGGAGAAGGTGGGGGCTTCTCCACCGGGTCCGGCGGCTCAGCCATCTTCCATGCTCTGTAGTCAGAATTGCCGATGAAGTATCCACATAAGGCTGATGCTATAACCAGCAGCACCAAGGACAGGATCACAATTTTTGTTTTAAGTTTAGTAGGTCTGAAACAAAGAAGGAAATTAATAAATACCGTTTTTATGTTAACTATGCACAATGAAATATCAAAACGGTATAGGGCCTACAAAATAACACTTTGTTAACTTTAAAACGCTACAATATGTATACTATGTCTACGTTGTCTATAAGTTAGAAACAAACTATTCCTTATCTGGCTTTCATCAGTCCACGGAGGATTGTTTGATTACAGCGCAAATATAATATCGTAATAAATGCTAAATATCCCAGCGACCTTTAATTGTAGGACCTAACAAAATTACTCAATGTACTCAAATGGTCCGACGGAATGTTTTTCGGCTGTCGGAGAGCTAGAACATTAGTATTAGTATATTAATAAGTGAGACTCTAACTTCCTTTTTAGCCGATAACGCGTCGATGCTGCCTTTGGACTTACGATCGCTGATGGCTCATGTAAGAACTTACCACTGTGAGATCATTGGAGATCATCAGATCTTCTTTTTTGCCAGTTATTAATATAAAAATAAGGGTTTAGCGATATGCTTTTGAACAATATTCATTGTTATCTTTAGTATTTAGCCAGTGCTCGTAGTTTGTAAAAAAATGAAGGGCAGCCTAATAAATTATGTCACAATTACTGAGAACAGCTATTAATTTATCATAGTGGTAAGCGCGATGTTATAAAAATATTTCAGTACAAGTGATTAAAATTACAGTTTTCCAAACCAAATTAGAATTTTCAAGCAATGTTTGTTTATCATATGTATAACTGAAAACAAAATTTTAGTTACCAGTTTTTCAGAAATTTGTGACATAAAAATACTAGTGATACTATTCCAACTGATTAAATAATTTTTAGTAAACAGAACGGTATAGGAAATATGTTTAATTTTATTTGTAGAATTTAAAACACTTTCCTATATATTGCCTACTATTAAATTTATAGAATTGTTATGCAATTAAGATAATCAATTAAGCCAGCGATAGAAATTTTACAGAAACAATTTCACGCACAGATAAAGTTGCAAACATAATTTTAGTCGTTTAACATTGAATTAATGACTTACTTTGACGGGTAATCATTGTCATCGTTACTGAAATTACCGTGCAAAATAGCAAATCTGTTTATCGGCGAGACTAAGCGTATTGTATCCATCGGAATGTCATCCACATGAGTGCTCAGGAAACTCCTTCTCCTCAGTGTATGTTCCATTGTTATTTACTTCACTTTAACCACCAAACAAACGTCAATTTGAATAGATGTGGCACATAATAATAACATAACCTCAACACTTGTTACGTTTGCGTTAGTACGGTTATTTAAAGCATCATGATCACTCTGTTATGTCGGTGTAAACCGGTGAGTATTTGCAACTGGTATGTCAATTAAAATACACCATATCGACACCGTTTAGTTTTCAGTTCTCCTCGATGAATTTGTACGTGAACTGCAGAGTGTATGCAGTGAATTTGCTTGCGGGTAAGTGAAAATCGATAAGCAAACAGCTGTTTTCCTCGGCCTTGCGGAGTGACTTTGTTACTCTGTGCACATGTTAGATGGCGTTGGTAGGCCTGTTTTAAGGATTGTTGATTAAGATTTTAGCTAAAAGCAAATTAGTTATGCAAAACTTTCAAATTGATATAGAAAATGCAATTATTTTTTTTCATTTTAATTCAATAATATACCTACATCTATAAAAATATTATAAATATCGAGTATCTTACAATACTCTCTATTGGTTTGTATTCTATTAAATCTACAGTCATGCTAATTTTTATAATGATTCCTGTGGTTGATTGTTTTAGTAATTTCGTTATATTATAAACGTTTACACACTCACACCCCCTCTGTAGGATACCCTGTGTTGCAGCTGGCATGGACATACACAAACATGACATCACAAACACCCATGACCCGAGAACAAACATTTATCTGTCACAAATGTCTGCACCGGCCGGGAATTGAACCCGGCATTCCCTTGCCGGAATCACTACCAACTGGACTACGGGGTCGTCTAAAGTCGCACAAAGATAATTTTTAATTTAAAAAGTATGTAAAAGAATGAAAAAGAATATGAATAATATTGCATATAAAATAATGTAAGAAAGGAAGAAAAAATAATGTACCTATGAAACAAGTAAGATTCCAATCATATTTCCTCCATTCTTTCTAGATAAACTGCGAGAGACTACGCGAAAGCCTAGGCTTGGTGCCAGCATTAGCGAAATTTCATTGGCGCCATTCGCAGTGCTTCAGTCTCTTTATCCGGTATATACTTAATTTAAATTTAAAAGTAAAAAGTGTTCCTGGTCATTGACTCGTTGCTTCCTTGCATTATAAATTAAAATGGCGGATTGCGATATATAAAAAATAACTATATAGTTTATATAATTATTGCTGTTGTTGAAGCCTGAATTGATTATAATAAACATCTGATTTCTGAATACGTTTTTTTCCAAATACAGAAATATATACCAAACACTTTTTGTGGAAAGATATAAAATGCACCTTGACCCCTTGATAAGTGATTCTGCACAATGAAGATTGATAAGTTACAAGTGCTTGGGATCTGACGGGTTGTTGATTAGATAGTACAGTCACAGCCAATGGTAAAATATCACAAATTCCAAAATTAAAAGGCTCCATCCATCGTCGAGAATAAGCCAACTCCCATGCTCGTAATGCACCCTGCTAAACAACGGACGAGGCCAGGACGAACAGTCCCTTCTGTTGGAGGTCGCTGGGTTGCAGAGCCCAGCCTTGTTGGCCCAGGCCAACCAGTTCAATAATGACGTTACTTGCCCACTTTTTTAAATTTTGCCCACTTGACTAGCTACCACCCTTCTTTTAAAGCGACCGTAAAATGCTTCATACCAGTTTCGGTTGCAGTGTTGGAAAACGAGTGGTATGCGGGTCCCAGCTTTCGTTTTGACCGGCAACTGTGCTATTGAAGTCTATGGGCGTGCGTTGATGATAACCTACCATCAGGTGACTCATACGCTCATTTGTCGACCTGTAACTAGTATATATATATAAAATATATAAATGGATTCTTTATTGTCAAGTGCAGAGGATTCCAAAACCTGTTGCCAGATGTTTAAGATTCACCCCAATTCTGAATAGCTTATCGTAACCAAATTCTTAATTTGAAACTACCGCGCACTTTCACTTTCACATTCAATATTAATATCACGATAGCTAAAAAAGACGTCCAGATATTTTGGGACTTTGACAAACTTTGATTAAGTCCTTGACGTGACGAAGAGACCACCAAAACAGGCGATTTAATTCCTGATTTAACGTCCATTTTGAGTCTTTGAGTCGAGGTTCTCTTATCATATTATTACCACACCCGTGTGGTGTCTAGGTCCACTCCAATCAATAGCGCCACTCCCGCTCTTCTTGGGATGTTTTGTTTATAGCCGACTAGTGCTAAGAATCACCGAAAGAGATCGGCCTACATGCTACACCAGGACACTGAGAACTAATAATAAAATAATTTGGAATAAGAGATAGGTAGGTAAAATTGGAGTATTTTGGGATTTTCTGAGGTCCCAAGATAGGGGAAGGATACTGTAATACTAAAATTTGGGAACCTGTTCTATCACCAGGAGGTTGAACATTTGTCCCTAGACGGGTTCTCGTTCACCAGCCTCTCACCAACAACGTTGAGCAAGTAGGAAGTATGTTGTCAAGGGGAGCATACCTTATATTCAGAATATCTCAACAATATTATCAGTATATCTTGAGATGAGGTTGATCTTGAGATGAGGTTGATATAATGTATGAGGAAATTAATGCAGGCATACATAACTCAAAATTTCATATCACAGTTATAATGGGGGATTTCAATGCGAGATTAGACACACGAAATGACACCGAAAAGACAGTGTGGCCTTTTCGAGATGGGCAATGGGATAGTTAAGGACACTTTCTGGCAAAATTTTTGGAGATGGAGAATCTCTTTATGATGAAGTCCTTCTTCAAAAAGGAACTTCAATGCAAGTGGACTTGGATAAGCCCTGATGGTTCAATAAAAAATGAAATGGACTTAATTTTAGCCGACAAACTGCACATTTTAATGATGTGTCGGTGATCAGCAGGAATAAACAGGAAGCAATCACCAAATCGTAAAAGGCACGTTACCTATAAACGTGAAACTGGAACGATCACGCCTGTAAAGTCTACACTCCTACTAACTTAGAGCTTACAGTTAAAGTTGCATAAACATTTCGCGTGCTTGGAGTCTTGCGGTACAGTTGACGAATACAACAACAGGATGGTAGAAACAGTCTAGGAGGTACGTTTGAAGTCGCTGAAAACCCACACCAATAAGTAGTAAGGGTTTCCTTAGAATATACGCTCAGTCCCATGAGGGTTAGTTGAGAACTATGTGCAGTGGAGAGTCTGGAGTGGCTCTATGTCAAAATACAGACGACTTAGTAAGCAGATCTCTCAGAGTGCAGTTGACGCGATTTTCGTTCTCGTAATACAAATCGTGGAAAAAACACAGCAGAGCGAAATCGCAGCTCAAAAGTGTTTTCAAAGGATGTGTCGTGTGTGAGATCTTGATGTCTATTGACTAGATTGAAGACAAATTCCAGCACCATTTTTGGGCACCCGGCACCTTTCGCCTTTTGGCCGTATTGGGGCGGCCTGGAATACTCCCCCCAATCCCATGCTAGCAAAACAGGACGTCGTAAGAGGCGACAGAAGCCAGCCTGCTTGGTGGTAGGGCTTCGTGTAATGATTATTATTATTATTGGTATCAAGTCATTAACATTATTATTGATATTATTATCTTTCCGTGAAGTTTGACTAGCTACCACCCCCCTGATTGAGTCAGCCGCCAAATAACTCATCGTGTTCCGGTTGGGGGCTTGACAACCCCGTATAAAGGTGTCAGTCTTGCTGATGTCTATAGGCGACGGTGACCACTTAACCTCAGGTGGGGCTCGTCTGTTCGTTTCTAGGCTTTAACATTAAAAAAAAAATAACAAAAAAATCCATAGTCTCATCGTCATAACTCATATTCCGTGGGAGCTATACACGTAGTACGGACGGTTGTATACCTATCCGTCTGCTCCTGCTCCCTAACAGGTGAACGATAAGCACGCCAAATTGACTCGGAATTACACCGATGATATCCCGAACATAAAAACTCATGAATCGCTCGAACGCAATTTATTTTTATAATGACTAGCTTCGAAATTTAAGCAAACCTCTACAGCAGTTCAATTTTATGTCGTGCATGAGGAGTCGAGGTGAATAATTATTTAATATTTTAATTATTTTTGAACACTAATTTTGTTAGTACAAAACAAATTTACGAAAAAAATTTTGTACAAAATAATCTATTCTAATATTCATATTTATTCCCGATCCCGAACCGCTCTTCCAAACTCAACAATGTCATAGCTTATAATGATATACATGAACATTATTTAAAATAAAAACCCACCTGTTGCTGTCAGACTCGGGCAACTTTATCAAGACATGTTTGCTTGGTCTCCTCACTCCTGGATTGCAAGGTTGCTTTAGCGAACTCTGTCTTAAAAGTTTTATATCACTCATTATCCCACTTTTATGTCACTTAACAGATTTCATATATTAAAATCCACCGACCATAATCTATATTACCTTCACTCACGGAAGCTATAAGTACAGTGATATAATTTCGCACGTGAAACCAGAATTCTACTCATTCGACCTCGCGCGTCATGAGGCTTGTTCACGGTGATATAACACCGTGTCCAACTACTTCAATCAAATGAAAATATTTCTTAGAAATACTTGCGCGAACGATAAAAAGAATCATTAATCAATGACGCAATTGAATTAAGAAGTGCCTGATGAAAATAAGCATAGTTAATATATCTGTGGCCACAATAGTCACAGTCTCAATAAATTGTAATCAATTTTTTTTTAACTTTGATTTTCGGGTTGTCTAGAAATAATAATCTATTGTGAAAAACTTCTAAGTCAATTTAATTCCATTATAACGCTACCTATTGGTTGAATATTATTGTGAAATGAAAGGTCATATTATTATATGTTTATAGTAAAAAACACGTGTATAAATTGTATTCAAAAATCATCTCTTACACCCTGAGACAATTAGTGAAAGGTGACGTCAGAGTCCATGCTTGTATGCGTCCCAAAATAGTTATATTTATTTTGTATATTTCTGTGTTTTATTAACGATACCAACTTATACGAATAGGCAAACGCGTATATACAATACTATAATATATACGCAGTTGTTTTTGCGGTTTGCCGTGATAACTGCGCTTGGAGGCATATTCTTAATTTTTCGTACTTGACATATAAAATGGCGATACATGTAAGGCCGTTGAAGCTTTTGGTTACTGAATATCTTAACGTATGTATAAAGATATGTATCCGAAACGAAACGGATATATTACAAACAGCACCACTAATTGTAATCAATACACTTGATACTATATCTTTCAAAAGTAATTGTAATAAATTTTTTATGGTAATAGCTGACAAACGAGCAGACGAGCCACCTGATGATAAATGGTCATCGTCGCCCATAGACATCAGCAAGACCAAAGGTATCACTGATGCGTTGTCGGCCAGGAAATGAGAAGAAGGTAAGAAAGAAATACTATCTAATTTTGTTCAAACATCAATATTATTATTATTTCACCATAACCATATTAAATAACATTATATTTTAGACTTCTACCAACATACGAATATTGATACTATCGTGATTGTATCGTCCCGTTTGTTCTATCCTCGTTATTTTTCTACATTATATTAACAAGAGCTATCTATACTACGGGCAGAGACTATATTTAGATTTCTATTTGACTTTTTCGTGTTTGTATGATAACCTTAGTATTATTTTTATAAAGTGTATTTTTTTTGTTATTTCAATACAACCGAACATTTTTATTCAGCTTAAACAATTGTGCTTTGTAAAATGTTTTTTATTCGTTACGTTGGTAAAGGACAATCGGGTCACCTGACGATGATTGTTGCCGTCTATAGACTTTCGTATTTTTTTTTTTATTTTTTTTTTGCGTACGATTTTTTATCCATTCATAGTGTATACGCGACGTTACCGCTATGTTGACAAACATGGTAGGCATGCGATTACTCTTGAAAGTGACGAGATAATCTGATCATATTAACGGCCGTGATGTGCTGCGGCACAATGACTGCATCCTGCTTGTTGCGAAGTCAATGATTGTTGAACAATAGGAGAATAATATTTGAGAGTTATTGTTTATTGCGTTATAGAAAATAGTGTCAGTGTTTACTAACGTTATTACTAAGGTTTCTATAGAAATATGCATCAAAACATATTGTATATCAACACAATTACGTAGTTACATATAAATAGTTCATGAAATAGTTCTGAACAAGTAAATAAGTTAACACAAATGAAGAATGAATATAAAAATATGGCCAAGTTCAAAACGTATTAAAAAGCGTACGCATATAGTGGAGTCTCGTTCTATAAAGGTATGGTGGAGTATTTCCGATACTTGTACAAATTTAAGGACTTAAGATTTTTTCCTGCAATTTATTGGTAAGGAACTAAATATATACCATACCTCAGTAATTTGGGAGACGAATTGGAGGGAAAGCATAACGCTTAAATGCCTATTGAATATGTTTTTTTTTTTAAATAACATTGTATTATAAAAAGAAATTGTTTTTCAGCATAAGGCTTTTAACTTGACATTGTTTATGACGTACTTTATATTTTTTTTATATCTGCCGTTGTTTGCTATTTCTCTAAGTTAACTACATATTTATAACAAAAGTTAACAAGCACTACATAATATACGGAACTACTTAAATCGCACCGAAATCTTTACAGGAAATGTAGCATTGAGCTGCAAACTTAGTGCATTAAATATGTATGTATAAATAAAATACTACAAATATGGAATATAACTTTATACTTTTAATCTAGGCTACGAGCGACGAGGTCATCCAAACATTAGATAACAATGCAAGTGACCATTTAGGAGGTTTGAATTATCATAGATTATATTATAATAAACCCTAAGAATGATATTGCATTATCGAGAACTATAAATATTTTTGATAGAATATTGGATGGAAAATTTAGATTAACATAAATGTAAAATAATATGAGCAAATTAGAATTTTCAAAACTTTGTTTTCGACTAACAAGTTGTAAATAAACTACTTAACGTTTAACTTCACTAACTTAACTTGCTTAACTTTACGTAAAATAAAATATTATTTCAACGATATTCTGGGCTTTCCGAACTGTGAAAAACATGAACTAGCGGGTATGCATAAAAATTTGAATATTTTATGTGCGCACTAAATTAGAATTTACATAGTAAAATGTTATGAAATCGCCGTTTCATTATTATGTTGTATGTTACTTCGCCAGCTCTTCACGTTTCTTGCCTTATGAAATCAAGATGTACAACTTAGTTAGCCGTTAAGGTTACTTCGAAAGAATTTCTTATCGGATATTAACTATTGCGGTTACAAAATACAAACATAAAAATAATACTTTTAAATGATATTACTAAACACACTTAATAAAATAAATCGAACAGGGTAGTTTACATTTGATATTTGCCTATATTTATAGAATACGTGTATTCATAGAATAAAATATAACACTCTACATTGTACATCGTAGCTACAACAAAGGAAATAAATAATATTGTGACACGTAGATAAATTATCTAGAAATATTAGCGCTTAGTAAATTTTCTTCAAAACTAGAGATTAAAACATTTTTTCACAATCAATACCTATCCTAATGCTGTGCTCGGACTTCCTCTCATAGTGTGCGAGATCAAATTCATAATCTGCCAACTATGAAAGCAACGTCTAAACCTCACCTACCCTCGAGAAGACTACAGTGAACATTTTATTATACTCTCAAGTTTACATAATTCCTCACGATTTCGTCTCCGAAGCAAGTTATAATTAATACCTAATTCGCGTAGTTTTAAACTAACATGAGCTGTGTTATTTGTTATGTTGTTATTTTTTTAATAATCAACTTTAACTAAATGCGGACTTTTATTTTGTACACTTTATTAATCGTCAAATAAATGCCAAGAATTCGTAAACGGATTGTTGGGTATGTCTAAAGGTCATCGCGAAGTAACTTTTCAAGACAACCTTTATGGAAACATCACTATACTTAAGACAAAAATATGATTTGTGTTAGATTTTAATTATTATTTAGGTATACACTAGGTATCTAAACAATAATATAAATATATATGACTTTTTCACTCATTTATCAGACTACGACTGGAAGAAATTTCTGTATGAAATTAGTAGTGCCCTTGAACAAACTTTTCGTAGATGTTTTGATTTCTTTATTTATATTGTGTACAAAATAAATAAATAAACAAATTAAAATTATGTACATGTTACTATTTATCCGCTATGACTTCGCGTCAGAAACCTGCGCCTTACGTTAACAAATAGCAATCCGGTCCGCAGAATAAATAGTAACAATTTGTGTCCGGCATTTAACAAATTTTATTTTGTCCCACTTTGCTGTTTCAGTTTTTCTAGTTATGTGCATTACAAAAATTATGTCAAAATTTTGTTCACTGCATACGTTTTAGGCGGAATGTTCATAATATCGTTTATTTCCTGTCCGCATAATTAAATCTATTTTCCGAAATAAAACTTATCCTAGATAACAAGCTACAGTATAAGGTGCAATAAGTATAATTTATATCTATTTAGTGGTTTCCATGGTCGGTAGGTACGTACACTGAGAGACAGCTAAACATAAAACATATTAATTTGTCACTTTTTCATGTATGGACGAATTGCAATGTCACGAACTTTAAATATTAAGTGACGATTACTGCAATATTAATATATTTACTTTTCACTAATGTGAAAAGCGAAATGAAATAGGAGAAGCCCTTTCTGAGATTGGGAGACAGAAGTATATATTGTGTTGAAAATTAAGTAGATGACTTGTCGAACGAGGCAACAGCATCAGATTCAGGGCTGAAAAAGTATTTCAACGCTTAGGGAATTCTGAAAAAGTGCGACATTAATATCCGGATACCAGGAAGAATAAGAACTATTATTTTGAGTCCAAAAGGCTGTTTATTATTAGATCGCTTAGTGTAAGAACCTGTTACCACAGTGCCGCATGATAACATAAAATCATACAATATTATGCAAATGCAACGCGTGTGTTGTTGTGTGTTTGTCCCATCTCGTAGTTGTTCTTGTAGACTTTCTAATTAACGAATATTAGCACCTTACATTTATTTACAATGTTTATTATCTAATCTATTTGCACCTTTTTTATTTATTTAAACGTTGTTTTTAGGGTTCAGTGCATCCGATGAATAAACGTAACTTTTAGAATCATTTGTGTCTGTCTATTATTCTATGTAGCTTATTTCGAAACTACTAATAAAAATTAAAATTTAGTATAACTATTAGAATTATTTGAATTTGCGATGTAAGAAGGCTCCGTTTATGCTCGAGCTGCAGCCAACCCTCCTCGCTCGTGGTGCAGCACCCTGCAGTACTATGGACGAGGTTATGGTGAAGGGCCCCTCCTGTTGGGGGACAGTGGGCTTTATACGACAGTACTTGCCTGGTGGTAGGCTAGTTTGCTGGTCTGGCTACCTACCATTATCCCTCGAAAACCGGTGGAGAGACAGTAATAATGCGGGCTCCCTCAATGATCCCTTCGGTGTTACAGATGTTAATGGGTCATTTACATGGCTCGTCTGCTCATTTGTTGGTAAGTTATATTAAACTAAAAATATTATCCATGTAAATAGGTCGAAATATCGATGTACAATGACAAAAGTCATTAGTTACAATTAAAATATCTGAAATGATGTTACATAAAAATAATTCGTTGCTTACCAACGTACACATTAAAAATAATGTCATGTCAAGTGCATATTTTATATTGATGTAGTCGAAAATATGCATGTTATTATTATGTAACGTAAAAGGCTAAAGTTTCGTTGATATTATAAAAAGTGCGAATAAAAAATATTCCCGTTAATGACTCCACGACTACTGAGCCTCATATTTAAAATATACAATATGTAACATTAGCCTTTAAATTTATATTATATTGACATGGTGTCATGGTACGACATAGGATGTATTTAAATGAATAAACACGGAATCATATGTAGAAGAATCTGATTCGAACTAAAACTTTTGTAATGAATACACTAATAGACTTGTGGTCTAAATACGGACTTTTGTTTAATATGGTGACGGAATCGTAAATGTAACCCAACGTACAACCAGATATGGTTTGTTAGATCTACTGTCTATATTGATCTACAGAGAGGTTTCATCGTGGTGTCGTATACTGTTTGAGATAATATTTTTCACTCACGGGTCAATGATGGATTCTCCAGATGAAATTGCTAGAGGAATTTTGTTTGGTAACTTCAGTAAACCAATTTGTATCGCCTGTTTACTTCGTCATCAACTAGTCTCAACGAGATCGAGCCGAAAAGTGATACACACAAATGTGAAACAAGAAATAAATATTATTTGGTGACATCCTCTTATGGTCTTCAACACAGAGTATGTTCGTTTTCACAGTAAGGTTAAAAAGAAACAAGATACATGATTTAACTATTGCAACTTTCAAACGATGTGTTAATGTACAGCTTGTAAGTAAAAGATAATATGGTATAGACTAGTGCTGCCCACTTTTTCGATTATTTATGAATACCCCTCCCTTAATCTACTCCTAAAAATATGTGTAGTTTTTCTTTATTTATGAGATTAATTTTAAACTACATATTGTAGACACAATAAATTATAAATATATTTATATAAATTATCTGTTTTAACTTCTCAGTATTTCCACCATTACCGATACAATTTTCACATACCCCCAATGAGACCCCGCCTAACTCCAAAGGTTCGCACCTTTACTTACTACAGGTTGGGAATCGCTGGTACAGACGAATATAAATGACCAGGACTCGTGGAAATAATCCTGTAGGTTTCGCGAAGTTTAAAGGTGATTTTGTATTTCAATTTGAATTCGACTAATGATATTGGTCAGACATGTTAACTTAAAATATACCGTTACTGTTCGCTGCCGAGTTGATATAATAATAAAGATGACATTCATCAAAATAAAATCGGGACATAATTCTCCCGCGTATTTTTGTTAACAGTATTGATATGAAACCAGTATATCGTGATATTCTTTTACACCAACTAAACAAGAAGAAGTAATTAAATTACTCTAAGGCCCTTATTTTTTAAGAAATCGAATGTTTCTTAATTTCATTAATTAACAATAAGCAATCAACAAATTTGCAAAGCTATTTCAAAATGCGTAAATTAACGGAACTGAGCTTTCAACAAACAATACAACTTTGTTTTCATACACAAAGATCGTGCGACAAGCAAAAGAGCGGAGTATGAGTTGTTTTATTTGAAATTCACTAGATTAATTTTATTAATATTAATGAATATTTCACTAGATTAATATAATTAAGTACATTCACAGTCCCGCGCAAGGATTCCCTGTCATGCGGGTGGCATAGACGTCCACAAATATGACATCACAAACGCCCATGACCTCCGAACAAACATGTATGTGTCACATAAAGATCCGTTCCGGCCGTGACTGGACCCGGGACCCCTCGCTCGGCGGGGGTCTACTATCTACTTATTACAGTATTTTAGGCTGCATACATTCTACTGTGATAAACGTAGAAGCATCCTTCAACAAGTAATTTAACTAAGCTATTTAGACGGAAAACATATTTAAAAATAAAATAGTTATATAAATATTGTAAATCTTATCATTATAATCTCTTATATCGGTTGCGGGGCAAATGCAGTATGTCAGCGATAGCATTAGACATATAATCACAGTGATTATACACTGTGATTTTTCCAGAATATTCTCGAAAACACTTCGTCTTCGTCTTGTTCGTCTTTTTATGATATTTATTACGGAAACGTCAATGTTACTGAATTATGAACCATTCACTGTCATGAGTGTAAATTCCAGGGCCATGTCCAGACCTACAATATGGATTAAGATCTAAATTTGATACATTTTGAGAATCTTACGTTAATGCTTTTGTCATTTCTAGCCACATTAAAGTTACAATACACCACAAATATACCTTTAGACTGTAGCGTGTGGTACTGTCGTGTTTTGTGGTGAATTAGTAAAGAGGTAACTTGAGGATAACGATTAATGCACTACGAAAAACATTAGAGCCAGGTTTCCGCACCTCGCGGCCATGGGGGCCGGCCATGCAGGGGTAGAACTGCGGTACGGTGCGGTCGAACTGAAACTTTACCGGGGTAATGAGGATAATAAGCATGGATAGATAGTAAAATAAATATTATAAATAAATAATGGAATGGGCACGTAATGTACAGGGAGGCATGTCATGTGACCAGATCATTGCTGAGAATGGAAGTGATTGGAATGAGAGCCGGGAATGATGATATTAAATAAATTGACGGATCAGCAGTACGTGGGCGTAAAATTGGTTTCCCTAATAGATCATAGAAGTAATAATATTATAAGGTTAAAAATCATTTCTTTAGAGCCTGTTACGGAACAGGTTTTTTAAAGCTTTTATATACTATTTGTGATTGTATCCTCGTGTTTGTAAATTTCAAATTCGGGTCCTGTAATATTTCGAAGGTACCTAACTATATAACATATGCCAAGATAACTATGAAAATACATCATGAGCATAACTATGGGTTATCCATAATGTTCTCACAAACGTATAAAGTTTGTCAACTCAGACATGACCGGTGCGACGGAATAAGTCCTTAGACTCTCACCTTGTGACAGGAGATAGTTCTCCTGTCATGCTGTGATGATCATAATGAATGCTTACAAATAAAAAGTTATTTCAAATCAAACCATAATTATTTTGCGTCTTTTCCATTTCGAATTAGAAAGAAATTCTGGTAACTATAACGTGCGAAATTTATCTTCAACAGGACATTTGAGTGAAATTAAAAAAAAAATTTCACGCACACTTTTAACCCGCGATACTTCACGATAACGTCATCGCAGCCCAACACAGCGAGGCTCGGTATACTACTGACCGATCTAAAGGAGGTTGATCAATTGAATAGTCCGTGACGGATACGTCTGCAATGACATCTGAATCACGCGCCTAAACGATCTTGATTCGCAGAAAATCGAGCGCATTGTATAATGCTGTTATAATAAAAATAATGGAATAATAATTTAAAAAAACAGCGTTATCTGTGTAGGTTGTTGCGTCGTCCATGTCCGTATTTTTGTCACAAAAAAATAATTATACAAAAAATATTTACACAAGGAAAGTAAAAAAAAAGGAATGGAAGATCGAATGTCGGTGATGATGATGATTACGATGTCAATGGTGGTGATGATGATTGTGATAATTGATTGATTGTGATTGTGTGCTGAAGAAATTTATAATGAAACTAGTAATACGCACGCATCGCTAGGGGAAATATAATTCTTGCGGTTAACATTAGTTTATGAAAATGGCTAAAAATACCTGCAATACTTGCTACTCTTTTTTATCAAACACTGTCATACGATGTACCTACATCAAAATTTAACCTATAAAATAGTTCGTTGACATCAATCTGTATCATCTGTATCACAATCAATGTAAAATATTCGCATATTCAACACAGTTATAACATTTTATTACTAATTAATCTCGAGTGAAGCGAATGATCGTTAAATAGATAGATAGCTAGCTTACATTGAATGCTCGGTGATGTAGCATTATTTTACCTCATGATCACACCTCTAGTATCCCACATACGGAGGATACATACATTAGTCAATGATTTTCACGAGTTGATGAGGCCACATGATGAGGGCATTAATCCCCTTTAAGCCGGACAGCCAATTACCATCTGTCTAGTACTGATCGACGAAAACAACGTTCATCTTTGAATTCTATTCGATTACTGGTACATAATCCCCTGCCAAACAGCATTGGAAATAAATACAGCCTTGGCCAAAAGTATTAGGCACCCCCAATAAAGTTACTGCACATCTGTGATAGGTGAACAACGAGTA
>DWPT01002162.1:0-16769 GCA_018251895.1 Agathymus mariae mariae | reverse complement strand
GTAATCTGGGAATACGTCTTACCTCGCGCACCCCACCTTCTTGACCAGTCCATAAGTATCCGTGGGCCTATTATATGAAAATGTACATTACACGGTGCTACTATTACTGGTTTCGTGCCAGTTAATCTGTTCGAGGCAAACAGGTAGTACCGTTTATATTTACATGCTAAAAACCTAAAGTGAATTGCATATCTGCATACATATAAAGGTTAAATACACTAGCCAGAGGATTATTAATGAGTATCTAATGCAATCATCGCCAAATCGAGTTAATTTTGTTTCTCAATGCCTGATACTAAATGACAAAGCTACGTCATGGTTAAATCTGAACGAAGGCTAACTGGAGGCGTCAGCAGTGCCAAGGTAATTAAATTAATTATTTCCTTTCTACATTTGAATATTAACTGAATGTGAACTGAACGACACATTATTAGCTCGATCGTTCATTATCATTAATGAAAAACCGTTTTTGGTATGATGTGAGGGCGCATTCAGTGCCAAATAAATCTTTATAATGTTTCTTCGTTTGTGCATCTCTCAATGATCGTGTAATTTATAAACTACTTGCTCGTCTGAATGCAGTCATATTCCCACAATGTATTTGCAATGTCGAGACGATAGTTCAGATAAACGGCTTTGTAGCAAATTTATTAACTATAATTAGAAATTATATTTACTTAACAGTTCGTATATCGAATAGTATCATAGTAATAGTAGGGCAACGTATGTAGGCTAATGTTTTTGTACACCAGGGATTGTCGTCGTTGACATTTTCTATTAACAAGGTTAATATCGGCAGGGCCTGGCGCGATGGTGGGCGATCGGCCGTGACACGCGCGACGTGCGTACGGCGGGGTCCCCGATTTTCGCCGTTCATTGATAAAAACGTTCGCCCACTCGTCGGAGGCTCCATTCACCGGCGCCACTGGTTGCGCAACGCGCTTGCGTCGTGCCCCTCCCTCCCCCTCTGCTTCCCCCTGCGACCTCTCTTCCATCAGACCATCGTTCGGTGCTGTCTTCCGCAACAGATGTCACCATTCTTTACATTAACACATTTATTGAGACCGAACTTTAACTTAGCATTTACGAGTATTTTCTTTTTGTTTGAGTTTATTTGACAAACATTCATTCTATTATCTCTATATTAGTAGGCTCTGTTTGTCTATTGAATTTCTATTGATTTATTATTGTAACCTTTACAAAGAGCAACGTTGGCGAACTTTTGTTATTTCACTACACAAATGAATTAAGCAAAAATATAAAATACTCTCTGAATATCAATAGATCTGGTTCATGTCCATTACTAACGATGAAAACTTATCTGGAGATCAAAAGGATCTAATAAATAAAAGGAAGACCTTAACGATGCCTTCATATCGCCAATATTAAGTACCCTATAAAAGGAGCTAAGGAATCCCAATTGAGATTATCAGTTTACACGATGTAATATAATATCACGTAGAAGTCGGTTTGCTATCACATTAATGTCTCAAGGAATGCTGCGGAGATCTTATTGATTATTGTGTAATAATATAGATTTATAACACTTCAGAACAATTAAATGACACAGTAAAGTCATTCAATTAAGTGTCCCTCTCTGGTTGATAATCGCAATTGTAATAACATCTAAGAGACAAATGGTCCTTTAAAATGTTAAATCTTAATATTAATGGTAATGATGTATTAATACAGCAACAATTATTTTTTATCACAAAAATTTGAACTACATTTTTTATTCCATATAATTAGTCAGTTTATTAGTGAGACGGTGTAACTTGTGAATGACTTCACTAATGGAGTTAGTTATAATCACACAATAATTATGTTTGTTTTGTCAAAAGGATGGTTTGAAATTAAAGCAATGTTCGCAAGTGATAAATGGCGATCTAGCCATAAACAAACTTTACCATAAATTGAATTGGTGTATATGTAGGTTATAATATTATTACTTTAAACTAGTTGAATAAATTAGCAAAACAATTTCTGCCGGACGAGCTTTTAAATATTGAATCGAGTGTTATTATTTGATGATAACAAAAATATAACTTAATCATTTCAATAACTATTTCTACGTCGTTGTCACAGTGATGAGGTATCTAACATGGAACGATGACCTTATTATTTTCAGCCATCAATCAAAATTACTGATGCTAAAAATATGCTTCATTTCCACAATATAATTGTCATATTGACCTTTCGAAATATCCTACATATTAGCAAGTAATTAAACACGGGAATCGTCATAGCAGGGCACTGCAGGTGAACGCACCTAAAGCACCTGAACCAGTTTATAATTAAGAACGCATTTAAATTCATTAAAAATCGGTAAAACTTTCCACGATGCGCCGAGACACTTAGTAAAAGCGACACATTTAAGTGGACATACCACTTTTGTTACATGTATAAATCTTTGCACAAGGGCGCATAAGTATAATAATGGGTATGTTTAATTTTTACGTCACCAAATAATAATTATCACATAGAGTTCTTCCAAATGTTAAGGATATTTTGATATTTTGACAAGAAATGCTACAATGAAGATGAGAACAGTAGGAAGTGAAATAAAAACAAACAAATTCAGACTAGTCTTTGACAAATTAAAAGATATTTCCAGTCGCATAAGTCGTTAAATGTATTCATATTTCAATCTCGTCCTCAAGGGTTAACACCCAAAAATAAATTTATCTGTCGATATATTTAAATTAATAAATATTATAATTAATAAGAATAGGATCAAAAGTCCGATAACATGAAAATATATCATCCTCTTTACTCCTGCTTATTACGTATATATTTCAATGATTTAAAATATAAGTCGTAATTTTTTTAATAACTTATTTATACTTTAAATATACATATATTGCTTACAGTTACTTAAGTAAAAATCACAAATAATACAAAGTTCTCTCATAACGGTATAGCAAGATAAATGAATAATTTAACCGTATAAAAACCACATATTTTAGTAAATGTTTAGACGTATTATTGTATTGACAATATCAATTCGCGAGTACAGTCAGAGCAAGTTCATAGGAGACCACAAGCTTAACTTACTAAGGTACACCCGCAAGCTTTTAAGTGTGTAATATTTATCATCCTCATCCTCACTCTTTACTTGTCTTAGAACGTTGAGGATGTATTATTATAAACATATAATGACTGCGTCCACTGACATCGCTCTTAAAAGCATCGATTAACATCTGACGGATGATTTATTAGTACTTGGTGTCGCTTTTAAGTGTCAGGGTTTCACTCTGTCGTGTAACATAGACGGTGTCAAGGTGACTATTTTTGTGGACACTGATAATACGTGGTTCTGTAAGAAGGAATATGTGTAGTGCAAAACAATGAAACATCTGGCCCGGTTAGGTCATTCGCTTCGTACCATTCATTAGTCTGCATTAACCTTTCATTTCAAATTTCACGATATACAGTTACCACAATTAGGCTGTGCACTGCTATTGTAATAGATAACATATTATACTTTTATAGGTAAACAAAATGGAACCTATTAAATTATAATTAATAAATTAATTAGTAAATTTGTTTTTTTAAATGAAATAATTACAGATCCAAAATAAATAATACAATAAATTAACGTTATTTGTACAGGTGGTGCCTAAAACCTGCTATGAAACTTCAGAAAGACATCTGAGCCTTTTATTTTACAATTCGAAATGATGTATACACTAAACGAAAGAGAAGCAAAGTCATAAAATTTGTTAACATCCATTTTATTTCCGCTTCGATACTTATTTTAAAGAATAAATCTGTAACAAGTTTTTGCGCCGCGTGATTCTGCGCCTATAAACTAAATTATAAATATTTCGCTAATAATATAATTTAAAAAAATATATTGCCAAAACTTTTTTAACGCCATCCTTGATCACAATTAAGCAAATGGCATGCAATTAAAAGATAGAACATGAGTTTATTATTAGACGGGATCCGATAAGTAAAATAGGCAAATGGCAGGAAGTGAGGAATGGTACAGATAGCTCAAAATACATTACGACGTTATATTACGTGACCCGAAAATCATTGACTCAAATCAAAACCAAACCAAAATATTTACATACCATGAATCAAATGTAGTACCTCTGCTTCTTCAGAACTGAAGTCAAAGCTTTATTGGCTACATAAAAAAAATCTCATCCACCTATGGTCTGCCTGCTACCTGTTAATTTAGCAATATAGCTTCTTAAGCTTTGAAGTATAATAATGGCTCTGGACGTACTCTCAAAAGCTTATGGAACATAAAATCGAAAGAATCAAGTAATTTTATAGACATAAATAACATTAATTTATTCGAAACTAAGAACCTAGTATCATATAAAGCTGTGAGCCGTCAAAAGCCAGCATTTCAGACACTAATTAGGACGATAGGCTAAAGGCAATAAATGTATGGCTGATGGCAGGAAGTGAGAGGCATGGATGGTGCCAATGAAACAATACTGGCGTATTGGCAAATAATGCGTTGTTGCGCGTGCGCGGGGGCGTCGCTTGAATGGCTGGCTGATTCACTGCGCCTCATTCATAACCCACTGCGCGTGCGCATCTTGCTTCCCATCTCCATTTAAACACCGATATGCTTAAATAATTGAAATTAAACTGTTTGTACAGGCCTAAGTAAGGTTTACTTTCTAAGGAGTACATTTGATAATATTTTTCACAATGGAAATATTGAACTGCAATAATTCTATTATACTATACCATGCTGTACAAGTGCGCAGGAAGATACCTAAATGTATAATAGTACACGATGTGTCGCATGGCTTATTACATGTGTATTATAAAAATACATAAAAGTAGTGTTCTTTATTGATAAATCATTATTATATGAGAAGTTTAAATGTTTATTCCATCGCATTTCTATAACAATAGAACCTTCTTCGTTGAAAATTTATCGTTCATACATTTACTTCCACGACATAAGGGTCTCTTCATATTTTATCGTTACGATACGTATAAATGCTCTTTACAGCGGTCAGTCTGTAACCTCAATACAACCGACTATACGTGGAGGCAAAAGGTTATGAGATTTCAACCCATAGATTCGCTGATAGCATTTAACTGGACGGGTAATTGTTTGGAGAACGGGCTATTTATTCCAATATAATGCCTTCGAATCCACATTACCTAACGAAAATAATGGTTACGAGCGCGGATGAGACGCATTGAATTCTCGACAAATAAAAATTGAACGAATTGTTTGTTGAGTTTCAATTGAATATTTTATGTTATGTTGAATTTATTTATTAATTTGGACCAACAGATTACATGATGCGATTAAGTCTTAAATTGACAAACATAAGAATTTTCCAGATAGTCACAGCTTGAAATGTATATAGGTTTATAATAATACGAGAACAATGTGGAAAGGATATTACAGGTAGTGAAACTGAAAAGGAAAATTGCAATAATATTCTACTTTCAAGTTAACTGTTTGAATAATTTTGACTTTAATATTTTTCAAACTAACACCGAAAAAATAATAAAATAATTCCTGGAATAGTATAGATAATACAATCTAGTCATTTGTAAGAAGCTATTATTAATAAGGTATGATTCTTGAATGTTTTTATTCCAATCGCGGCCACATCAATAAACAATTGTCTCCAAATAAGTCAAGTACACAATAAAATTATTGCCATATCGGTACATAACGCTCGAGCGATAAATGGAACCGATTCGAGATACCTAATCAGACGGTGGACGATGTATTTACAACTCGCGATTTGCATGCAAAACAATTGCAGGTTGCATAAATGGAAAATATTGGTTAGAAATTAACCTAACAAGGTGTGTCGTATATAATCGATAGATAAGCTGCAGTTAAACAATAAATAGACTAACAAGGCGTTCTAATATGTTTACAGTTTAAAGAGCAGATAAAAGCGCGGAAACATCGTTGCCGCCACACCGCTCACTGTGAAACCTTTCGTAATGTAAACAAGATTCGATTAGATCTGCCCAAGATAATCTCTGCTTATTTATTAACACCTGCTGTAAAACTAATCTTCATATTTAATTAAGTCCAACTAGAATATTCCTCAGCCTAAGCTATATTCACGGACTCTATTAAAGTTAATGTGATATCGATTTGCCAACCTAATAAAGATCGATTAAGGTCTCGGCATGAAATTAATATGACACATTTACTGGTGTTTTAAATAATTATTTTTCATGACTGTATCGTATAGATACAAATGTAGGATTTTTTTATTATTTTATATAAATTATAATTGTCGAGTAACGAGGTCTTTCATTCCTATTTTTTATTAATAAACAACATCAAAATAAGTGATATTTATATAAGTCACATGCATCATTGTACCGTACAATGAACAATTTTATTTGTACCAAACAAACTTACTAGCTATTGTAGCAGTCGATATTTAGTAATTTTATTCATTACACAAACATACCTGCTATTTAAGCAAGTAATTTTTCAGTTTAGAATGAAAAAAATTGTTAATAACTTGACATTAGCGGCATCTGGTGCATACTCGTATTAGCAAGGCTATGAACCGTAGTGTTGATAACAAAAACTCAAGTCTAAATATAACTATCAGCGATGAAGTCCACACTCATCAACGATCATAAATATGCTCATATTACGTAGTTTGGAAATATGAACACGATATTGCACAAATTGTTAATAACTTGACATTAGCGGCATCTGGTGCATACTCGTATTAGCAAGGCTATGAACCGTAGTGTTGATAACAAAAACTCAAGTCTAAATATAACTATCAGCGATGAAGTCCACACTCATCAACGATCATAAATATGTTCAGATTACGTAGTTTGGAAATATGAACACAGATATTGCACAAATTGCAAAGGACTGTATTAAATGAGTCCATTGGTGCAGCTAACTTTAATATTGTCAGTGCAACCTCGATAGCGTTCAAGGATATCAGACTGAAATGCTAAGAATAGAAATTACTTGCAATAACACGTACCTAACTTAGTTACAAGGTAGAATGTTTTGCATTACTGCTTTTAAACAAGGCACTTGTTCTATGCAAATGGTGTACAGTAATCTTGTCAAACTCACTTTACAATTAGTTGGTACACCTAAATACGAACTGCATGTGTTGATAACACATGTTGCATTTATCGTGAGCATGTCTATGTAAGTAAGATTTTCTAATTTACCTTTAATATTTATTGAATATATACAATAGATACGGGTAGTAAAATAATACAAATCGCAAATATAATTATTATTTGCTCAAGATTGTATTAAGGTTTTTATATTTTATATGAGGGGCGAAGCTGATTCTAACGGTGTGTATAAATTACTATGAGTTAATTTAAAAAACTAAAATTATCAGAGTTCATCCGAAAATATATATCATCTTACGATATATAATTTAATCCGCGAACTTGAGATTTTAACCTTGAAACAGAATGTCATCTACTCAAATAAACATGTTAGATTCTAATAAAGGAATCCAATGAAACTTCCGCGTCAGGTTAGTCACAAGTATTATTCCTGTATCGTATTATTATGTCATACTATGATACGTTTTAACTAATATATTCATTCTACTGGAAAATAGGACTCTAATCTACTGTAATAATAAACCGCTGATTGAAAAGGTATAGAGATTACTTCGCCAGGTTGCTCTATTATACAGCAGGCATATATGCAAGTTATGAATACGAGTAGATACAATACAATATACTTTATTATATTGTATACTAATATAAATTTACAACAATCACATAAAACTAGGAAAATAAATGGTCTGTGTTATCGTTCATATAAGCCTTAAGAGTTTTTGGGTTGCTTGAAAATTTCAAGAAATTATTAAACACGGCCATAATTATTTTTTATGTACATAGATAACGAAAGAAATAAAAAAGGTGCCCAAATCTAAACTCAACGCTTTCAAATTATGTTTAAAAAATGCATTATACCATTTTCTAAAATTATTCCTCAAAAAAATCGTTTACATGCGCTGTCATTGTTAAAATTCTAATGTCTCAAGTTCACATCTTTATTTGATCACAATTATACTATGGAAGGCTAGCTGCATTATAAAATTTCATAATTTCCGGTATTCTTGCCGTCAGTTTCATTTTACACCTTACCGACTTACATGTCTGTTGTCGATACTCAATCGGTTCATATTAAAATCGTCTATCTGGTTGAAAATATGGAAGTGGGCAGGTCTATAAAGTAGGCACTCACAGTGCCACGCGATGGTTATCGTGTAACTAGCTGTCGCGAGTTAGCAACACGTCTCGTCCAGCCACCATCGAGTACAATCTCTATTGCCATGCGTTTTTCTACTTAACATGTATATAGACTGGAATGAAGCTCACGGCGAAGCTTCCTGGAATTTAAATACGCAATTTAGAACATACAAAGTAATGTTTACTATCAGTACAGTGCAATAAAAGCGCATATTCTCGTGCCTCAAGTTCTCTATGTTATTTATGGAGGTTGGATAAGTAAACTACTTGTTTCTAATTTAACTACCTAATTAAGAGCAAATGAAGACTAATTATAAGATCTCGTGAGTGTTTTATGTAACAGAAATTATTATAAAACAGATAATAACGTGCGCCCACGCGCTCCGTTGAATTTGTGAATGGATCGTGGACAAGATTCACGGAGTGAGGCTGCTTGCAACAGCGTACGCCTACGTCGTCGTCGAGTGGAGGTCGCCAACTTTCATTCATGTGCCTAGCAAACAGTTTGTCACAGCGAAAATCGTACGACCTATCTAAGTGGACGAGAATCGGACAAAAAATGTTAATGATGTAACATCCCTTGTGCGGTTCTCGTGTCAATAGTAAATACTAGAACACAAGTAAATTATAGGGTCGTCTGATGTACAGGGTAGTTAAAATATTTTGAACAAAATACTGAAGCTAAATTACACTAAGTGGTATAATATTATAAGTGAAATAACAAATAATAACTTAGAATTAGTGTTCAAGACTCGTCTATCTCATGTATCTTATGTGGATGATATTATGTTGCCCTATAGATAGCGATTAGTACAAAGCTATCCATCAGCGTATAAGCAAGCTTTTGAGCTTAATTACCAAAACAAACTTCCTAACAGTTACGGGTTTGAGAACAATAATACTGACCCACTTTGCGAACTTTCAGATAGGTATGTGTAATCTCCATTTCGGTTTACTTCCCTCGTTAATACCTGCCGGTCTAATGAGTTAACAAAACAATAGAAAACATTTTTTTTGCTGCGAAATATCAACATGTGTAAACTTCACATTATTATATAAGTGAAAACGTGTTAACTACTTCTTGTATGTTAGAATGTTTTCATAATGAATTGGACTCACGTACCGACTTTTGGCACAGCTCTTTGGTTAATATTGAATCTACATAAAGAGTTAGTCGAAGTTCTTTTCAGTATCCAGTAAAACCTACGTTTATGCAAACTAGCTGGTCTCGTCTGGTTTAAATATAACTTTTAAATATAGAATGTGTTGATAATTGACTGCAGCGCCACCTGTCAGATGCCACCACGGCTATAAAGCTCGAATACTCAGATATATCGTATGTATGTGGTCATTCAGAACGTACACCTAATAATTAATATATATATTACGTAATAAAGAACTTCGTTTATGCGCAAATAATATAAAAAATACAAATTCAAATCTTGTCGGTACCGCATGGGCAATTTTCGAAAGACACCATCTTTGAGATTATTCCAGGTATATTTGAAATTTATATGCATTTATCGTCTCAGCAGCCATCCGTGGGCACATCTATTTCATGCCTTCTGCTAAGTCAAGAGCGCTCTTAACGTTTTTCGAAACGACTCAAGGCTTTTTATTCTTATATATAGCTCCGTGTTAGGTACGTTTGTTATGTATACACCACGAAAGTGCATAAATATAATAATAATAGTTTTACGATAATTTACAATTAATTACTTTAGTATGTAATTCTGCAATTAAATTTATTAACTAATAAATGTAATAAGGTACAGGTTACGTCATAGCCAATAACATTTATAAATTATCTGTAATACTTAGTCACGAAGTAAATGAGAATTATGTAAAATGGTACGACCGCTTATATGTTTTAGGGAACACGAGCAATTCCTAAGCAGTCTTGTTTTATCCAGCCTTGTCACTTGTTACACTCTGATTGGTCACTAAGTTTTTCTGAGTATGCTCCGAATATCATCAGTTTTAAAAACAAACCCATGGGATGTAGGAAATATTACGTATCACATTTCATGTTAACTGAGTTTTGAAATTAAATTTCTTGCTAACATATTATTACTACAAATATATCGATACTGCCGCTCGTACTCACTAGTAGTTACTAGTTTAAAATATTACTAATCTAAGAAATCGTTTAATTATAATTGACAAAAAATAACTACTCAAATGAAGGACCGTCTATTAAACCGTTTCAATCATCCAACCCAACGACTCCGGCCGAGACGATGCCGTCCAAATATTCCCGTCGTTCATTGACACGCGCCAAACCTGTTTTCGGGCAAGTTTTTCTGAATGGCCGCTTCCTTTGTAAGAGTAAACATATTCAAATGTTGCGATTAATTCATAGCTAGATAGTACCTCGCTTTTATGAATGGGATCTAAGGAGAGTCGTGTGCGTGCGCCTCGTTCTATGTCGAAATGCACAATCACACATACGTGCTAAGATTTGCATACTCGTTTAGGCGAGCCACGTGCTGCCTTGCCTTCATCTCGAGCACAGTTACCTCTTCAATATTCGAGAAGTTAATTTTAAATGCAAATTGTATTTGAAAGTCAACTCTTAGGTGCATACGATCGGCTGATATACCATAAAACCTAATTTTAATATTATACGATTACGTACCAAGCACAATCGGTACAAGTGTGCTAGCAACGCTTTGACAACGCGTTCATTCGAGCAAGCGACTTGCAAGTATCAAGATCAAAAGTATCAAGAACCATCTATATCAAATATCAATACAGGTAGTACCTATTCGCGTACAAAAAGATATTTTCTTGCGTTCACAATTGAAGCATAAGTAGGTATGTGAGATGTAAATCTTGTTAGTGTGATTTATAAATATGAAAATATACATGGTATGTAATTTTTGTTTTTTTGAATCCGTTGTAATTTTTCTGTTACATGTAAAATTTAATCCAGGTTTGTCATTATCTTATTTATATAACTCTTGAGTTTTGTTAAACCATATAAATTATTGAATGTTCCTGGAGAGATAAGAATAAATAAATATTACAGATGAAATAAATTTTGCGGTGGTAAATTATGTAAACCTAGCTTGAAATTATTAAAATATCAACACAAATGAAGTTGCGGGTATTTGCCAGTAAATTAATTAATTTAATGGTTATGCAACTTAAAAACCGACCATACTCGACGTCGCTCAAGTCATTCGATCACTCGCTGACATAAGCTAGCCGTGAGTATGTGGTTGAATGTGCTTTTATATCCATCATAATCCAAATTAATAAAAAAGGCCAATCGCCGCCGGTGTAATAACGGTATATTTTACATTATTCTGGCGCCAGTTTATTTGAGCATATGAAGAGACCACATTAAATATAATATGTAGGTAATAAAAATACGCTTTCAATAATTTGAAAGATCAAGCATAAATCAAAATTATTAGCTGCCTTTTATGAACAATAATAAACACTCAAGTGTGTGGTGAACTATGTATAGTGAGAGGTTCTGTGATAAATATGTAGTCAAAATAACATGAAAAAATAAATGAATCTTATCGATTGCATGATTACATTTATATTTAATAGGAATTTTTAAGAATAAGCAATTAAATGAAAAAAAAAGAATACAATTACTAAACATAAAATAATATATATTCAAAAATAATTTGTATCAAAATCAAATCAATTTCTGTTCAGAGTATTTTAGTTAATGGGGTTCATGGGGTTAATAGAGGAATATTTTGTAGTTAATGTGGGCTCACTGTTTCAGATTTTTTTGCGTCTTGCTAAAAACTAAAGACACTCTTCCTTAATTACGAAGCGTTTATGGTTTTTGACCGCGGAACTCTTAAAAGTAACGTAATTTCGATCTAACATCCAATTTATGTGTCATCCATGGCGCCAGCTTATTTAAACATGAAAAGTCAAGTGCTTATCATTAAATGCTCCGTGTGGAAGGGGGTGAGGGGGGATAATGAATGTAATTGATTTTAAAAATAGTTTCATAAACTATAAAACTGTTAAAATTAATTTTTAATGACCATTAATTACTATTACAAGTAGCGCTAATGGTTGAAGTGCAATCAAAGTAATTGATTCGAGTTTGAATCCTGCACGCACCTGATTACATATTAATTTTCACTTCTTTCGGTGATTTTCCATCACCGAATGTCATCATCATCGTTAAGAAGCCTGAGAGTTCCCCATAATGTTCTGAAAAATGTGTAAAGTCTGTTAATTGTCAATTTGCCCTCATCGTAACAGTAGACCAGAATCCAACAGAGGTAGGTATCTATGAATTGTAACGACGAATGAATACTTATTAAAAATAATTAAAACACTATTAAAACGTTTCACAATTTTTTTCCGGAAATTGATAACTAAATTTTTGTCTTGAAGAATTTGCTACACATTTTAATTAGTTTAACTAACAATAAAGAATAATGGAAGCAAGACGGAAATTCGTCGGTATCTGTGTCAAAATAGTTTCATATTAAACGGGCAAGTGTCTAAAGCCTATTGTAAATATTTAATAATAGATGTACATTGCAAAGTTCATGTACCACATGTGTCGGTAAGAGTAATTTCCCATACCATTATCGCCATCTACCGGAAAATTATACATTGCTAAAAATAAATGAGCAGTCAACAATATACATATTGTCACAAATTAACATGTTTTTTAATATTATAATTTTTCAAAGTTACATATAAATAATTATATTAATAGCTGTTGCCTAATTGCTAGTGACTCTGCTTGCAGAACCACAGGTATGATTTTCGGCTGAAGATATTTATGATATTTCTCTGGTGTTATGGCGGTTACATAAAAAAACTTGAAACAGAATGATCAAATATTTCATCTTCAATATCTGGTCATCAATGTAGTGACGGCTTCCTAGCCCAGTGGGTCGATATCGACTCTGACATATCGGCTTTCATTTGTCTCAAAAATATAGCAGACTGATATTTTTGTATTTTCGTAAGTATATTTCAATGTAATTACTCACAGATTCGTATCTTACGCCAAGAAGAGTAACTGCCAATTTATAATTGCCACTTTCGTAAACACTGACTCACGCATAAACAAAACAAGGCTGTATTGGTGTAGGTGGTTGAAGGACTTAAACTTGAAGTAATATGCAAAGTTACGCCTCATCTCCTACTGATAGATACAATATCATATGGAACTCTAATAATGCGTAACTACCTACATTTCTAAATATTTGTACTAATCATCGTGTGATATATTATGCTTGAATACAAATGAATCATTAGACATTAATTATATGTATATCTAAATGTATTGTGTTATCCTGTATAAATTTACGTATATGTATAATTACTATCTCTAAAAAAACGAATAAAGAAGTGAAGTTTAAAAATAAAGTCATGGAAGTTGTGTGAATACTTTTCCTAGTTAATAAATATTTTCATTATTTAAACATTTTAAGACATTGGAACTAGTCTCCGTTAGAAATATAGGCGCTAGATTAGTCCGTTATCTGTGAAATAAATCACATTGTTGCTGGCTACAATCTTAACGCATATACTGTCTATGCATTAAAATTATTTCTGTATTACTCAAAGTTTATCGTAGAATATTTGTCATCATTAACATTAAAGCAGTATGTTTGTTTAACCTTAATAATTATTATTGACGTGTAGAAATCAGTCATAGTTATGTGGTTTTAAACGATGTTTTCAGTGGTGTAAGTTTGAATCGTAGCGCAGAAGCAAATTTTTTTACGAGATTGAGAAACTGCTTTCTTTCTCCCTTTCCTGCAACAATTTTGTTTCTAAAGTGCATTTGATGTAGAGTTGATGGTCACTGCAATGCAAACAAGTTAAAACATGAACAAGGACAATCCTCTAAGTCGATCAAATCGCAATTTTATTAATGATCTTACTCGTTAAATAAAGAAGAGCTTTTTGTTCCGAGTTCCTGTATAGAACGAGTACCTATTTGTACAAAAGTTTTGTTTGGAAAGTTTGACTTTTCCCTTTTTGTTTTTCTTTTTACATAAAAAAGTTAATGCTCGACAACAATCCCACCTGACGGTAAGTGGTGATGGAGTCTAAGATGTCGAACGTACAAATTTATAAAAGCCTATTCACTTTCCTCTTGAAGATTTCAAATCGTTACAATATATTTTGTACATCCCTATTAAGAAAACGGGAAATCCTAGTGAGTGGGTGAATGTATTTATAAACAAGGTGTGATTATTTATATAGCATGTTTACACGTGTGTTAATTATTTTTGTTTGGAGCTACTTTTCAGCCTTGCATTGTATGAAGAATAATGATTTAGATAGAACGCGCAGCGGCTCGTATACCCACTCCTCTGTCTCGTATCTTCTTCCTCTTATATTCGTTTACAATAGATTATATTGTATTAGGTAAGTTGAAATTTATTCATTTATGATTTCTGGATTCTGTTTTTTAGGTCTCCAACTAGCGGTCCCAACCATTTCATCGTACCAAGTAATATAACATATTTCGTGGATATTTAAAATAACTTATAAATAACAGACAGGCTTATTAATTTCAAACTTTATCGTGTTACCTTCGTTCGTAATGTTCAATCAAAAATGATTCTGTCTTGTTAATTAATACCTATCGCTAATTGCCGGCTTAATGTTCGGGTATCCAGTTCTGTCGATAAGGCGGTTGGATTATCGAAGACATGCGTTTCGTTGGTACTAAATTAAATCCTCGAATTCGTACACGTGTCTAACCAAGAATATTAATATTATACTTAGCGTATGTATCAATATAGCCCGTTATAATTTCCCACTGTTGGGTTCAAATGAAAAAGAGACGGTTAAAAGTGAAAATGGGTGAAGTATTAATGAATGAGTAGGTACATTATTATTAAATATTCATATATATTATTTAGTTACGTGCGTACCATAACCTAATTGGATAATTTGTTCTTCCATCAAAATCAGCCTCCGTCGCAGTAACAAGTGGGTGTATACATACAAGTGAGCCTAAGAGCATGGGTGTTACTTTAATTTACTTTATTCCAGGATATCAATTTTTAAATGTCGTAGAATAATACGTAAAACAAATAAACATATTTGTTTGTACCTCAAATAAAATTATTTACATTCATTTGAAGGTTACATACGAAAGGTGACCTTATTGCCAAGGTAGCTCTTTTTCAGGCAGCCTTTCTATAGAGGAATGTTTAATGGGGTAGCAGTGTATAAAATGGGCGAAATAAGATTGCAAAGTCTCAAAGTTAATAATAGTGATAACAAATGCAACACTAATTAAAAAGGAATGGTTTCACATAACAAAATAAAACGCTTTATCCTATTTTTTTCAACTAACAAATGTTAGCAATGAGCTTAACGTATTTTAAAATAAAAAGATTTCCAGAGACATACGGTGATGTAGGCAGAGGATATAAAGTAAAAAGAGAAAAAATGAACAGGCATCCAGAGAGAAAAGTTGTTGGAGGAACAAAAAGAGTGATTATGGGTCTGAAAGGTAGATCTAAAATGTTTTCTGAGATAGCGGGGTACGATTGGATTGAACAGCACACGGTATAACATAGAAATTATATCTTCATTACAGTGAATATGAATTGAGAGCCACTTGAGTTGGTTGTAATATTCAGATATATGGTCATATTTGCTGAGGTCAAATATGAATCCTAAGCACATATTTTAGAGATGCTTTAGTTTGTTTAATTGCTCCTCAGTTACATCTAGATAACATGTATCAACATAATGAAGGTTAGGAATAAGTAAGAAATGAGCGAGTGTACTTTAGTAACAGCGGGGAGAAAGTTCTTGATCCTACGGAACAATCCCATAGCTACTCACAGTTTCTTACTGACTGATTAAATCTGTGGTCAAGACCAAGACAACCATAGATCTTTGACTAAGCCTACATTTTTAATACTACCACTATAAATAATTGTGACGCCTTCAAATATCACTGGTGGTTAATTTATAATTTACCTAGTCCACTATTGCTAAAAGTCTTGAACAATATATTATTATTACCTATCCATTATTATTAATTACCAATCTAGTAAAAAAGAAAGTTTGAAAAGAAACGAAACCACTTAAACTTTTAATACATTTCAAATGACAAATCTTGTATCCATAAAAGTGTTTCTATTTAGACGGAAGTTAGTGAAGCCACACGGAGAATGGCGCAAGCGCGTCGCTGTAGGCGGCTAACGGGACGCGGCGCCAGCGTCGTGTCAGTCGGGTGCGATACCGTTTCGCAACGCATATAGCGCCACTTACCACACTAGCGCTACCTGTCGGCAACAAAACGCACTAGACCATAATTTGAAACAGAAGTTAATATTAGTACGGGGTATACATTATATTGTTACACTATTTTGTTTTCAAAGCCCATTCTTAACGCGATAAAGTTTGTCGAAATGTGTAACAAAATTATTAATTCGTACTGAAATACTAAAACAACATGTTTGCTTTCAGAATGTAGTCATATAATTGCAGTAAAGCATATAATAATATTTAACCCTTTCAGGCTCAAGGGAAATATTTTTCCCTTTTGTAAAATTCGTAATCTACTGTTCAATTATTAATTA
>DWPT01002161.1:0-16771 GCA_018251895.1 Agathymus mariae mariae | reverse complement strand
ACTAGTTTTATTTTTTTTATACCCGAAATATGCAGCAAGTTGTAGGGTGCCTAATACTTTTGGCCAAGGCTGTATTCCCAAAATATAGAAATGTCAGTGGGTGGTTGTTAAAAGCCATCACTCACACTCACACCGCTATTCGTGGTTTGTTTCGCAATTCGGTTTCAACATTCTGAGCTTACAGTGAAAAGTTTTTATTCGAATGCGCATTGCAGCTTTCATCTACTGTATTTTTTTCATTGTTTTGTCAATTCATTGATTCGTCTTTTCGAAGTGACGGGTGAGATTTAGATGCTAGTTTTTAATTTCGAGGCACTATATTATGGTTTTTCTTTGTGATGGGGCTGAAGTATACCTGGTTTCACGCTTTGTTGATTGGTGAAGGTGTTATTGATCAACCTGAGTGAACTCTTCAAATGCCCGAAGAACATTCGAAAAGGCTCATAGAATTATCGTAGTGCCAAAGGCGTTGAGATGCCCTAGTAACAAAATTATTTCAGTAAAACTCGGGTACTGTTTTAACTGGGGAAATGAAATCGATTCAATGAATGATGGCAGTTTTTAAATTAATCGATTTGTCAATAACAATAAGAATCTGTATGGTTCGAATCGGACTCAAGTGTCGATTCGAGACAGGTTTTTCTATAAATTTTCCCACGGTTGAAGACCTATAGTTAATTTTTTTATATAAGCCATGTCTCTGGGATTTTGAAGTATTTGTCCGGCGTTGGCATTTAAATAACTTTTCATGCGGTCGTTTTGGAAGTCGAGTTGTAATGGAGCGCATGTAAAATGGTTTTATTGAATTAATCATTATTATTAACTTAAAATGTAAAACCTGTGAAACAAAAATTTCATATTGAATTTTACATCTCGTTAAACGAAGGAGGATGGGACAGTTTGAATTTAACTGCAATTGTAATTTCTTTATTCTTCTATGTATTCCTGGTGTACTTATGTCCGAACTTTTATTTGCTTTCGCTTGGCAATGATGGCCTATCGTTGAAGAAAAGAAACAGCGTATTATGTACTTTAACAGGAGATCAGTCTTGATTTATCGTAATTATACTCGTAATTTCAGTGTTCAAATACATCCTATTGTATGATAATATTAGTCGATCTTTCTATTAGAACATTATAATTTATTAGGCTATTGTTATGACCCGTACGAACACGTGCAATTCCACATCCATGCCATACAATTGTAAATTGTATAGAACGTTTAATGAGGGTATAATTATCTCGACAAATTCACTCACGGAATGCTGGTAGCATCATAAAATGTCATCATACGCTTAAATCGCTAAATAGACGCGTAAATAAACTTTGTAATTTTCAACATATGACTAAGAAATTAATGGGTCATAAATACAAAATAATTTCTTAATTTTTCGTTATTCTCGAAGTGTTTTAATTAAACAGGCAATTTTACAATTTTTTGTCCTATTTACAGTTCAGAAAAAGTAGGAACTTGCGCTCCGTCTATACTACTAATACGTATCGCCAATCTTTGTATTTTCTTAAGATTTTCCCATTAGCTGCACACCCATCTATGTATCATCCATGCTCGAAGTTATCAATTATTTCTAACAGCACTGAACCTTCTTAGGTAGCATCTTAAACGAATCTATGAATTACACGTCAGCAAGATGTCTTACTTCGACGCCTGTTAGCCTGATAATGCGCTAGTGCAGCTAGTCATGTTAGTCCTATATGTTGTTTGTCGGGGAACACTAGATGCTTATTAGTTTAAACGTTTTAATGTTTTAACCAAGCACTTAGAAGGCGTCAGACGTTGACGTGGTAGGAATTGTCAACATTTATCTTTCGCCAAAATACCTATATATTTAATTAGCACTCCCTGTTTTCAACGTCAAAGTAAATAGTGCGGTGGTACGTCGGCACCACCTACGTATCGGATACGCGGACAAGAGAATATTACAACAAACGGCGTTTATACATCGCGGCATATTAAGCAACTATTACTTCCCTAGACAGGCTGGCGCGGGCATGTACTGTGACCGCGCTGACTTGATACTTGATTGTTTAAATTTATAGATGGCCATATTTATTTTACACCAATATTTCGACCATAGATAGTATCATTCGATCGACATACGGCGGGCAGATGCGCTATACTCAGGATTTTTTTTTATAACATGTAACTTTTGAAATATAAGATGTCCGGAAAAAAAAATTAATCTACTTATTACATTAGGTATGTTTAATTGATCGAGCAATTACAAAAAAAATCTGCTTGTAAACTGAATTAACATAGGTAAAAATTCAGTTTTTTTATATCATATAATTTAATGTTTGACAATAATTCTATCTGGTATGTGGATGGTAAATGGTGGTGATAAAATCTCAGATGTTGAGCGTTTCCACTTACAAAAGCCTATTCACTTTCCTCTTGAAGTCTCCTGCGTCATAAGTGGTAAGGAACACCGACACCTGCATACATGCGTATGGATTCCAGTATTTACTTGTGTAGCTATATTATATATAGGATGAGTGACCGAGACTGACAAACAAGACCGACATTACACGTCACATACCGAAAATGCATAAAGAATTTCATTGCATGATACGAGTACAACGATGACACTGAGTTTCCTTATCGTTAATAACCGTTAACCATTTTTATTCAAGGAATCTACCTACTAATAATTGTTCATTTGACGTAAAGTTATGAGAAGTTACTCAATTGTTGGGTGTTCAATTATTTTAAGACCATCACCTCTCATGACTGTCCCACTGTTAGATTTAGGTCTCCTTTCACAATGTATGAGGTAAAGTTCATAGTCCACTTCGCTGGTTGAATGCAGATTAGCAGACCTTTGAAAATATTATAAAAATATTTTAAGTAAGCAGGTGCAGGTTTCTAATTATTTATTTAGTCATTAATAATCGTCCAACCATGAACATCCCATAAATATCATTTAATTAGATTCTAATCTTAACTCAATAATACTTTATCAGTATCTATATAATAAATAACCATCTAACAATTAATAAATCCATAGCATGCGTAAAAGGCTGGCATTGTAATACGAGTATGCTTAACATATTACGGCAGATCTAACTCAGTTTATCCTATTAACCCACGCAATATGATTGCGTAACTCATAAGTAATCTGCAATTTGTATTACACAATTGCACAGAGGTCGAACGTGACAAAGATTGCTGATTGCGGACTTTGGGCGCTCGTAAGTAACGATTGATTTCACTGTGTTACCAACGCACGTGTTGTTTGTGTTCTCCGAAACTTTTTAAACGAGTAAAGAAATCTGGGATTTTTTCTTTTTATTATTATTTTTCTACTAAATGTTGAACCTGGTTTTAGCTTGTCGTAGCAGCCAGATAAACTGCTAGTAAGAAATATAATTGGTTATGAATAAATAACAGTGTATGAAAAGCAAGCCTTATGTGGACGGAGATAATGTAGAGAATTTTTCTTGCTGTGATGACGTAGATACCACACGAGACGCGACTGTCATTGGTCCATAAGTTGTAATAAAAATAAATAAGAATAAAATATCTCTCAACGATATCGCAATAATCAAAGAAGGCGAAAATTTAACGAAGCATTAGAATAAGGCGAATATCAAGTTATATCAAACCTGGTATCTCACGCATCGCGATTGCGACAGTTGCCCCATTGAGATCGGGCGTGGGCGACACCGGTCGACTTGTAGTAAATACTGCTGATGGCACACCAAATTCACCCTACTTGATTTCATTATACAGACTAAAACGCCTCGAAGAAAACCAGAATAAGCGATAAATCTCACTTGAAAGGTCTGAAGAAATTAGGATACTCTTTGTTTACACATATCGGTTAAATATCTATTGCCTCTATCAAGCCTGTATGGATGTAAGATAAAATTTCACTCATAGTACTTTTCATCCGATATGATGAAATAATCGGGCAACGATTTAGTATTGAATGAAGTCGACTTAAATATTCTCAGTCAAATTGAATGCCACCTGGTTCGAATGATAGGAGAAATGGCATTTTTCAAATCGAAGTAAGCGTTCGATCGAGCTGTGGCTCTAATGATAACTTTCGTAGATAATTTGTTAGGATTTAAAGGAAGAAGAATTCGAATTGAAATTGCGTTTTTAAATTGACTTCAAATTAAGAGTGAGCTCGAATTGATAAAAATCGAATCGTTTCTGGAGCTTAACGATCAGTTCCTAGCGTTATATCTTGAGAGATTTATTTATTTAATAAATGTTAGTGTCTAATACGATAAGGTTTCACTTTTGCGATAAGTTGTGTGCATCTTTTGTGTTTTTGTTATGGATTGCCAGCAGTGGGGTAATATCAGAAATAATATTAATTGCAACGATAATAGTAAGCTTAGTATTAGCCAACTTAAATATGGCTTACGCGTAAACGTACGCATATTCAAGTTGTCGAAGTTTCGTTTCATAAATATCCGATGAACAATAGACGCCACTGAGAGATCAAGCTTTTTGCTTGAAAGCTCAACAAAGGGTAAAGTTTTTAACGAACTCTGTGGGTTTAACATGATCGATTGATATCGGTAATGAACCTGTCTTAATGAATCGTTAATAAAGATTTTAGATAGATCACGAACTATATGCTTTGTTGTTGACTGACCATTACGCGCTTCGTTGGATGTATGAACAATATTTTAAGATATTTAAATCATAATAATAAAATATGATCATGACTCGTGTGTATATCATGTATATCATGAATATATATATACATATATATATACAATGTCCATCTGGAATAATGAACCTTTCAAATGGTGCCATGGCTCCGGAGATTACCTCCGCAAATGCACGAACTCGCAAAATTCACAGTGTCTCTTTATAATATTAGTATAGATTGTAACTATAGTTTTAATCGACTTTAGATTTACCAACATCATGTCGAGTTTACATTGTCGTCCAGCCGAGTATCCACATCACGACAAGTTAATGCATAGCTTATTGTAAACGGATAAAGGCAATGTGTAAATCAGTACAAGAAGCAAAATGACGTATATGAAGACATTGACCTTCACGCTATACATGGAGTTGACGCAAACCGTTGCAAACCTGTACTGAGGACTATGTTGTATGCAATATTATGCCCAAATATGAAATAGATAAGCGAAGCTGTATCGTCATTTGCTAATAAAACCGTTTCATGAATGTCCTTACGTTACGTATATCAAGAAGTGCAAGATAAGTCAGATGTACAATTTCTGGAATTTCTTTATGTTTCATGTACAAACAATTCGAAGGATTTTGAACCAAAACACATGCTTCTGTGAAATTGCAAGCTGGGGACCAGATAACGAGTTACAGTTTCCTCTGCTTGTCGTAAGAGTCGATTAAAAGGGAATTTTTGGGGTTGCGGGTGGTAAGGGAGCTCGAATCGTCCGAATAGCGACCCCTAGAAGGACGACGGTATGGCTGTGTACCATCAAGAAGATCGGATGGTGCGGGACGGATCATGTTGTCCGTCCCGGGCAGAGCCCGATAGAGGCACCGCGCTCAGAGGACTCCGGTTGCGTTCCTATGGAAATCCCGGAGGCCTCTACTTCAGGTACATCAGTTGGACCGTTCACTCGCTTGTCGGCTATTTACATAAAACACATCAACTTGTTGCCACTACTGTATTAAAAAAAACCGTTTATGAATAATTAAATCATAAACCCCAACCTAGAATTCTGTTCTCGCTTGGTTCCCAGATAATAACGCTCGTAGGTTCGCACACTTACCGCGGTCACCAATTGTCTGCCGACAATCTACTGTCGACTTGGGTTTTGTGTTTCAGGTCAGGACCGGTAGATACAACGGCGCTTTTACAAAACAATTAAATGAATTAACCTTTCCTTAAATGGAGCTCTTATTTAGATTTAAACCGTTGGTCTCTGTATCGTTAGACAGGTGAGGTTGTCAAGGAAGACTTGTCGGGAATCTTTGATGTATGAGATCAGACGATCCTGCTGTCCTGTTGATAATGACCAAGCCTACCGAGTGTTATCGATGAACAGTAATATAGGAGTGTGTTTTTCATTATTTTAGTAAATCTAGTATCTGCACAGAAAGGAACCTGAGCCCACGGTCTTTATGCGGCCGCTGGATCGGTTGTCCTAAATTTGATGTTTTCAAACTCTAATAGATGGTCAAATATAATCTTGACAGTATATACTGATATACAAAAATATATACAAAATACAATAAGTAAAAACTTAACGGTAGTTCTGATGATCTTGTGCATGTAGCATGCTGAGTGCCTTCCACTGACGCTTTTCGCGCCCGCGGTACTACTTTGTTGCCGCTATGAGTACCGCTACATTCATTTCCAATTTCGTCATGCACTGTTCCACGAAGAGCCTGTGGTTAGGCTGCCTGGAGCTCTGTCTATCAATTTGACAGGCGGATCTGCTGTTCCCAGAGGCTGTGATTTGTTGAGAGAAATACGTGCATGAAAGGAAAACATGCTAAAGTGTAGTGTGGTTTTGTTTAAAACTGGCCTAATAGATTGAAATTGAGTTGTGAAAAAACAAACCAGCAGACAGGCTGATGTTAGGCTATCACTGTCGCCCGTGAACGACCGTGAATCCAACGTCATTACCGATTCGTTGCCGGCCGAAATGGAAGCTCTTAGCTGACTATCCGGCAGTGCAACCGAAACATGTTAAAACATTTCATGGTTCTAGCACGATCTGTAAAACAGTTATTTCTCATGCCTTCTAATTTTCGAAATCCGGCAAACGGTTAACCTTTAACAAACGCAACATTAACCCGCAGTCACTGTTATGCAAGTAATCAATTGCTACAACGAACACTCAAAATAAGCTATCGAAACTCTATTTAGATAAAGGTACGTGCCGATTCATGTGCATTCGTTATTGGATGTTCGAGCACAAACATTTGGAGGTAAGAGGCAGAACGGCTGGAACTTGTCGAAATGTCGTTGTAAGGTCAGGGCCAGATTGATATGTAATGTTATTCAATTTTCACTTTTTCAAGTTGAAATAAAATAATAAGAGAAAAACGAGTCGTTTTTCTAGAAGCATTCACCGTTCTAGAATATTTATCTTAGACATTCTTAAAATATATGTACTGAAATGTAAAACGATTAGTAAAAAATGCTTACGTAAAACAGATTTTTTTATGAACATGAAAATATCTAACCAACTTGCTTAATATCAAGTTGAGCTATTGCAGCTGTTGAATCTGTAGCAGAATTCAAATATATTACTTAGTATTTATAATATATCATGTCCCTATTTTATTTCTGTGTATGTTAATTATGTCCTATGGCTAGTAGCCGAATGCTTGATACGCAAGACCGCTTTAGGTGAGGAAGCACCTTTAACAAATTTAGAACAGGAAAAGGTTTATTTCTAGATGTAGGCGTCAAGATTAATAGCCTATAAATATGTCAAGAGAAACGTAGGGAAGTATTCCACCGATGGTTTATCGTTATCGACTCGATAGATAAGAAGTTGTCACTTAAATTGGATCGTTTTTAGGCATTTCGATTGCAGATTTATTCAGCCTTTGGCAACTTTTGACGATTTGTCTTTATCTAAACGCTCATACAACACTCATGCGTCTTAACATGCTTTTTCATGTGTTTTCAGCACACAATTAATATTCAAAAACAACCAAGATTCGGGAACAAACATTTATTTTGCACACAAAAATATGCCCGTCTGGGATACGATAGCCAATCGAACCCTGGAACTCAGCAAACGGAGGTATCAATAGAACTAAAACAGGAAACAAACATTTTATCTGTCTCACAAAAATCTGTTTGAGTTGATAATGGCCCGATTGTATATTTGGTAAGATAATGGGACAGGGTGATCACTGGAACATTTTATAGAATTGTGAATTAAGAAGTGATATTAACTCCTGAATGATCTACCTTACTATAGAGTTGTACGGAATAAGCAATGTGGCAATATTCAACACACCTACTGGCGTACACGTAAAGTGTCTCAAGAAACCTGAATCTCGCTATCGATATTTTCTAAAATGCTTGCATAGACACAAGTTCCGAATTGGAGCATTAGGGGCAAGTCCGTTCCCCTGGCACGATCAGCTAGCTAACTATCTAAGCTTAACTTTGTTGCAAGATTTCATGATTACAACAATTACATTTGTTAGAAGTCAAAACAGTCATCAAAAGTCATTCAAAACAACATCGTTCATTTACCGATGCAAGTTTATCACTTGCATGCTTGCTTAATGCTCTAATAATTATTTATTACAATATGGCGAACAACTTTTGTTTATTAGAGGTGGCAGGGTTCTGTATCACCGGTGCTGGTTCGTGATAGTTAGGCTCGTAGTGTCGGTGAGCCAGTATTAAGTGTGTCCCTTGCTTTCGTTTTGTGCGGCAACGTGTCAACGTGCCTTTGGAAATACTAATGTCCATGGGAAATGGTGGCAACTTACCATCCATACCAGGTGGTCCGCTTGCTGATATGTAGGTAGAAGTCACAAGGCTAGCATGAGTAGTAAAAAAACACTACATAGTTAGAATTAAAATAGAGTATCTTCATTGCATGGTGGCGCCGTGCTGGGCATATTGGTCGGAGTGAATAATTGGAGATAGAGTCATGGTTTCCTTGATGTCTTACAGCATCAGAACACTATAAATAGTTTCTGCCAATCCGTACTGGAAAAGCGTAGAAGAGAAACATCTAGGCTTCCTCAATTACGTGGAAAGTGCCCTATAGTGGACCATAGTAGTTAATGGGCTCCAATCAATGCAATATTGCACAACAGCATTTAAAATTCCGTAGGGATAATCATTAAACCCACTGGATAAAAATTAAAGCTTTGAAAAGTCCATAAACGTCAAGTGAAATAAATATAATTGAACACATTTGCGTCCTATACGTATGTTGTTTAAGACTTTTTTACAGTTTTAAAATATAGGCCGATTACTTAATGAACATTCTATATCTTTATTACTCTACTTTACACAATTTTTATAGAACGACAGAGTTACTCAAAGTTTAATATTTTTGAAATATAAGAAGAAAAATGAAAACAATTCTATGCGCTGCTTAGGTGCTGCAGTATTGTACAGTTGTTATAACATTTATTTTTCCAACTAACTTAGATTGTAAGACGCATTCTAAGAAATACAGATGTGATGCGCCAAATAAACCAATTGTTAGAAGGTACCCGCAATCCTGAAAAACATGTTTCTACAAAATTCGTAAAATGTTTCTCTTTTCAAAACGAAATTGCAAATAAAAGTGTATAAGGCAAGCAGCTTTTTGTAAATACGAGCCTTAGAATTACATGTCTGAAACGAAAATGTTCCAGTTTAGAGCATTGTTAATATATTTTTTTGTTTTGAATACAGGAGGCGCGTAAATGCCTCGCCCTTAGAGTCGACATTGTTCTTGAGTGATAGCATATTCGTAAAGTTTGCTTTCTAAGAACGGTAAAATATGTGTCCTACTTGATTATTTATTATTTAATAGTAACAAGGTATCCCGAATACACTTAATACAATATTAAATTTTAGGCAGTACGTTACCTTAATTAAGTTTATTTAAACAATGCGGTGGGTCTCTTCTAGAAAATACTGAATATACTTGTATGAAGTTCCCAGAATAAAGTGCATTTGTTTTCAAGTATCAATGATTCTCCAGTCGGTTATCTCTCAAAACTGGTAATATTTTTGTACATCTTTCAATTATAAATACTTCATCGTTTTTTTATTTTCCTTGCATTTTTATAACGCACAAAAAATACTTCAGGATTGAACACATGCTAGCTGAAGGTATGTTAATTTTATTATTTGACAATTTGATTTCGCGCTGGATTTCCATCTGAGACAGATTTATATGACAGTTAAATGTTTGTTCTCGGGTCATGGGTGTTTATGAAGTTATATTTGTATAAGCCCACGTTATTTGTATAAGCCACGAAGCCTAATGGAGGGTGTGAATGTGAATGTGTGAGCGTTTTGGAGCATTTATCATGGACAGAAACTTTGAGAGGTACTGTCCCAAAACAGTATGAGACATTGACTAAAGTTTTTATCTAGTAACCCGCATACAACCGAGGCAATGACCTATGCACAACATTGGAATTATAATGTCCGATAACGCCGTATACTATAATGTTTGTTCCGAGTAATGTACACTGATGTACACAAGATACATCGATCTATACTAATAATAAAACTATTAGGGGACTAATTTTAATATTCTTTCACAACCTTCAGTGTAGAAGACTTTGCTATCGATACAGAGACAAAATCATATTTCATTAGATTTTTTGTTTTGACGGTATATTTGTGCAATTTGCACGCAGAAATCACTGAAGAGATTTAGATAACACTCATATATATGCAACTTATATTACGGGCCATTATATGGGATACTTATAATCCTAGGGAACGCAACTGTTTCCATGGAAAAGGAGATAAATGTTATAAAATTTTCTGTTGAGAGGATAGTGAACAAAGTTTTTATTAGTCTTCTGCGTTTATTCAAATGATTGAATATGTTCTAGAAACATCAATCCTTGAAACAGTAAAATTGGGTGAACATGAACTGAAATGTGTTATTTGTAAATATAAGCCTTAGGTTTCTTGAAGCGAATCGAGATTCCAGGCTGGGCTAGCACTAAAAAAATTATTTCTACTTCATTGCACACAGGAGTAAATGTTTACGTATGGAGTGTAGGGCGAATATTATCGAACTTTAGGTAACAACCAAATGCTAATAAGAGTTCGTTAAAATTACTCGTATATTGCAAGTGACCATAGAAGCCTTTCCTGTTTCCTGTATCCGCAACACGGCTGGCTTTTGCCGTTAAAATGTTACATAGTTCTTGTCCTATTGTTGAATAAATAATTTAAATAAGGTACGGTTCGTACTTCGAAAGTATTAACGCATTAGTTTACAGCACGTCGGTGAACTTTTTATTATGGACAATGAAATTTTTCGAGAACGTACTTATTTAGTACAAACTTAACTTTATATAAAAATGTTTGTTATGAAAATGTTAAGATTATTAAAATTGAAATGTTAATGTGTTACAATGGCTCAAAAGAAAACTTCAGATACCTAAGTAAGAAATATAATTTTTACTTTGAATTTGTGCATGTTTTGACGAACCAAGGAAATAAAAAGCTGCTTTCTTGTACCTTTTAACCCGTTGTCCTTTGGTGTGTCAATCATGCGTGAGCGACCGTCACTCATGGCCACTAACCATCAGGTGGCTCGCTTGCTCATTTGCAAGTTTATTGTGATACCGTTCTGAAAATAAATAACTTAAATTACATTCTGCTACTTTGTGGTTAGACAATTCTCTACCTATATACCGCCTAGTTATCGTTTTTTTTTAATTTATTTTAATAGTCGACAAATTACCATACACACCTCCCGATGGTAAGTGGTCACCGCCGCTCATGAACATCAGCAAAACCAAAAGTATCACTTATGCGTTGTCGGCTAAGATAGAAGAAGAATGAAATAATGTACCGTCTCTCAACACGAGTCGTTTGGCTGCTGACTCAAACAGAACGGTACAGAAGCTAGAATGTGAAGAATACAGAATTCTGTGAAGAATACAGAAGCTAGACAAGCAGGATTCCCGGAAAGATAATAATACCAATAATAATATTAATGGTCTATGGTGAACTAAATTAGGAAAAGTAAATTAAACAGAAATGTTTAATTACACGCTTTTTCTCAACTAGTTTTAATTGGATAGCATTTTAAATAATCTAACAAAAATAATCAAACAATTCGTACAGACCTGCCTAGCGGCAAAATCCAACGCGACTTATTTCTTCAAGTACGACTGACACTCTTTTAAGTCTAATAACTACCACAGCTAGTAGCTAAATGTTTCCGCCATCACAACTAGGTTAGCATGAATGAGTAATAAGAGTGAATGATGGGAATGGTTTAGTCGAGTGTATGATTAAATAACTATTAACTACTTATAATGTATTATGTTATGACAGTCCTTACAACAGTAAAAATCGGAGATTACTTAGAAATATTTACAAAATGGACACTGTTGTATTTAAGTATAATTTTATACCAGACAAGTTCACTAGAGGCAATAGGATACCGCCACTCGACGCTCAAACTGGAACCATCGATCGACGTAATCGTTAACAAAAGTTTGATCAATGAGGGTAGGTCGACATGGGGTGGTCCATTGTGCGCTATAAGAGGGATGTGCATTGTCGCCATGTGCTCGGGAAGACACGTGTCGGCAAATCAAAGTTTCGAGTATGCGGATAGTTTGTCAGCTCATTATTGGAGATTGCATGCGTGTCGTATGGTATCATAAAACCTCAATCAATAGAGCTGTCCAGTGGGCGAATTAAAAAGTATCTACATTTTTTGGTTATGATTGAACAATTAATCATTTATACATGATTTAGTTTTATTTTATATAGCGCAATCACGTGTTCTCCCTACACACTACATCATAACCGTTGTAACTGAATCAAACAAGTAATATAGGAAAAATGTTTGAAGTCAATTTTTTATTTTACTGAATAATTACAGTTCTAGGGTTCTTCTAAACACAGTAAAAAACAGACATATACAGGGAGAGTAGAACCTAATAGAAGAAACTTAAAATCATTGTCACTAAATAAATATTATTCCTTGATATATATCTGACTGCAGTGAAATAAATTCTATAAAGATTAATATAAAACAAAAGTGGATTTCTCATTAGACGCAGTCAGACACAGCCTGCGTCCGGTTTTTTTCGGAATGTGAGAATTTTAACGAGAAGAAAGAATTACTTCGTTTACAGATATCAGCATATCTTTTTAATATTATTTTTCTATTGGTATTCGTAGATAGTGATGATAATATACTGATCGTTGGCAGGCAAGTCACTTGCTGGTAAATTTTGACTTCTGTCTGCTGGAGCCCAGGGATCATCGACGCCTTTCAAGCCTAACTGTTTTATAATTTTATTTGGTGGGCCTCATACACTGACTCCTCATAGATTGAAAAATATAGTGAGCGATCTGAATTTGTGTGAGTAGTATATATAGTTTGTATATAGCCACGAGGAGCTGAATGATTAGCCATACTGATCACGAGATCCACGTTTTTATATTTAGATAGCAGTCTTTAAGTTTCATCGATTAGGTTGATAACGATTTTATCTAAAAGTGTACGCAGGAACACCGTGTTGAAGTACATATTTATACCGAGAAATAGGACTCGACCGTAACGTATCTAACGCAATGTTTAAGAAGACTAAAATCACTCAATAGACTTAGATGTTTCTTGACTTATTTGGAACTAATATTATGGGCTATAATCTAGAATATTTAATATGCCTGGAAATAGGACTATTTCCGTAAAATTTTACAATCGGAATCAAGGATACGATTTTAATAATAGAACTAATATCAAAAAGGCGTATGCTTCAATGCACTTTGTGTATCCGTAAAATAATGTCTAAGAAGTTCTATTGCAGCAGAATAATTCCTCATCCGAATAACTCAGTATACCGGAACACAGAAAGAAAAAGATTCCCACGGGAAACTGAACGAATCGTGCGATGAAAGGCGACCGCTGGAAGACATCCAATTCAGTGCCGTTTTAGTTCTCTGTTTGATGTCAATAATTATACTACGCTAACACTATGATCACGCAGATGTATTTCAGAGCAGGATTATGGTATTCTTGTAATGAAATAAACCATGGTTTGTTGCACCATCTAAGGCATATCAACACTAGACTGACCAAGGTAACCTTTAGACAGTTGGATGGGAATGAGGGTAGATGGAATTAAATGTTTACATGAATACTTGTAGTCTATGTAACTATTTGATTGATATAATATATTGTTTACTGTATTCCGGTAGAGAAGGTAGTCGTTAATCGGTCAGTAGGTGGAGGAAGTAGTCTTATGATAAACCGAGTCACTGAACTCGGCTACTACCGGCTACTGAATTTTGTGTTGAGGTTATACGCTTCATTAAAATTTATGTATTAGAGCCAATTAATTTAAAAATACACTGGTCGACGACCCCTTATTCCAGTTGGTCGTGACCCCGTCTGCCGAGCGAAGGCTTCGGGTACGATTCTCGGCCGGGGCAGATATTTATGTATGAGATAAATGTTTTGTCCATGGACGTTTTTGATATCATGTTTGTTGTCAATGCCAGGAATTTCCTAGTGGGGGTGTGGGGGGGGGGGGAGGGCGCGCGTTTGTGATTTTTTTTATATACTGTTATGCAAATATACAACAATCCTATATTCTTCTGCTGTATCAAAATAGTAACTTGTGGAGGATGATTTAAGCGGCATACTAATATTTGTTCAACACAATATAGGATTTAAAAAGGAACAAAAGATAAACTGTACACTCATTTTAGCTGTATTGGGGTGGCATAGAATACTATCCTAATCTCATGCTGGCAGAAAAGGGTGTCGTAAGAGGTAACTGAAGCCAGCTTGCTTGGTGGTAGGGCTTTGCGTAAAGATTATATTATCAATATTATTATTATTTCGTTAATATTATTATTGGTATTATTATCTTTTCGTGAAGCCTGCCTGGCTAGCTACCACCCTCCTGCTTGAGTCAGCCGCCAAACGACTCGTTGTGTTCCGGCTGGGGACAAGAGAGCCAGTACTTTCTTTGTTATTTTATTCTCTATTTCTTGGCTGACAACGCATCTGTGATACCTTTAGTGTTACTCATGTCCATGGGCGACGGTGACTACTTACCATCAGGTGGCTCGTATAATCTTTTGTCAGGTATTTACGTAAAAGAAATCCGCTGTAAAAAGTATCTTTCAGCGCCAAAATTGCCTGTTATATACCTACAAAACGATACTACAAGACTACAGGGCGGGGCGAGGTAGGTCGGTAAACATTAAAGCGAAAATAAAAGTTGGTTAATAAGTGGTGTACGAATCGATCAACTCGGAATTAATTTCTCGTTATCGATATTTAAATTAGTACTCGCCGTACTATATGATGTATATGTTACAGATATACAAACATGTTCTTGTAATAATACTTATACCTATCTATCAATTTACAAAAATACAGGCAGTTATTTACATTCCAGCTTCCTCTTCAACCCTTATATAGACTAGGAGTCAGCATTAAATTGTTCACTAGTTAAAATAACATCTGAACGAACCATTAATATAATTAATTATCGGATCTGTAGCAGAAGTGACTGTGTAATTATTGCCGCGAATTGATGGTTTACAAGAAGAGTTAATTACTAGCTGTCTCTCCGTGATCGTGAGCTACCACGGATGCAATCAACCATAACACCTCAATGTTCTTAGCACTGTAAATCAATACGCTCTATTAATATAGGTATGGACTGAGAGGCGGTTGGATTACTTTTCAAGAGTCGAGTCCCAGTTGGCACTGATTTGAAAGATAGTTAAATAAGTGAACATCTAACGTGAAACAATTTGTTTTTATTAATGCGTCATATAGTACCCCTCTATGGAATTTTCAACTATTCAAGAGTCCTTTGATACGCAAATAAATATTTAACCGAAAGGGGCGAATTTTAATATTAAATATTTATTGGAAAATTCAGTGTAAGTCGGTATTATTATTGATGTAGAGGCCAAAACATATACGTATGTTTGTTGTTTGTGTAAATGTCAGTTTGTGTACGTATCACGCAGAAACTTGTTGCACAAATCTGTGCATTATGATATTTAGCATATTTGTATCTTTTAATATGAAGTTCTGTTAACAATTACAATTACAGGTCGGCTTTTTGCAGTAATTACAAGCAATAATTATGTATGTTATTTAAAGAACCATAAAAATGACATTTCTTTTTGTTATCCCTAGGGAAATCTTCAAAAGACACTCCGCCTTCCGACGAAAGTTTTCGGTCATGTGGGACTTTTAAAACCCCCAGATTTCACCGGTACCGGTAAATTAAATAGAGTGAAGATAAAGCGCCTAAACTAAAATATAACTCATATATTAATTATTAAATTTAATCGAAGTTCCTACAAGTTCACCGCAAGTAGCTTGAGCTAAACTAAATGAATGTCCAGTCCTTTATAAGTCAATCAATCAAACGAGCGACATCTATCTAGCCTGGCTCCTGTGTCTAATCGATAATAGCATACAAGCCCCAAGTCCAGCGGTTCTCAAGTTGTGTTACGTTTACTCCTGGGGGTACACGGGGTCCCATTGGGGGGTAAGTGAGAACTGAGAAGTTAAAACAGTTACCTTTTGTAAACATAATTATATGTAGTTTAAAATGAACCGTATAACTAATTACTTACTAAGGTACCTTCAGAGAAAAGAAAAACATTTTTAGGAGTACATGTGGACTTATCAAATGTGGGGTACTCATATAAATGAAAAATTGTATTAAGAAAAGAACGAAAAAAGGTTAGGAATCACTGCCCTCAGCTATAACATGAATTATATACGCTCAAATTGGCTTGAATATTAAAATTGTAATCGCAATTACAATATAACATTATTTTAATACTCACAGATATTATCGCGTAGTAATATTTAACCTTCCTACCGAGACGTTTAATTTACTGAATTGTTTGAATAGTTTAACAAAACATCAAATTAGTTAAGTTAAAGAAAATATATCTCACACAGACAGGCTTAATTACTTCAAAACTGTTAGTCTTGATATTCGAATGAAAACATCTCAATGTTGTATTTCTTATCATTACTAAGAAAATGAATGTCCTCAATTTGTATGTAGCAAGGCTGAAAGTCTCCGTGCGCAGTAGTTGGCTTAGAAAACAAACTA
>DWPT01002160.1:0-16775 GCA_018251895.1 Agathymus mariae mariae | reverse complement strand
AAAAGAAAGGTTAACTTAGAATTAAATTTTATTTATATTCTCCACTTTCATTGCTATACTACAGAACAAAATAAATTAGTATATTATACTATTTATATTATAAAAAAAAAAAAAAAAAGTTAAACAAAAGTAAGAAATGAAATTACATTTTTTATTTCTACAAACATCTTTCGAAATTGAAAACCAATCCCTGCCATGAGTGGTTCCCGATGAAAAAATGGTTCTCACACAACACTCGCTACTACTTAATAAAAAACAATAATTTATTCAACAGTAGTCTAAATAGCACAGCTTGTTAAGGTAAGCATAGCAGTGTGGAATTCAATGACATTTATATGTATTTATATATGTATTGCATATGAAGGTTATTTTTTGAAAATACTTATTTAATTTAAATTTACCATAACACGGTTAATGATTACCTTCTAATAGGTTTCGCTTTTAAAGCAAATTCAATGCAATTCCTCTGGTTCTTGTCTAGTTCGCAATTTTTGTACTCCTGTTCTCCCTCGTTTTGGAATGTCACTATGACGAAACCGACGAATATATTTACCTAAAAAGGCGACATCTTTATTTTTTAGTTATTTTATGTTTAGTACTTATTGAAGAACTCTTGGGCCTTAACTACTTATACTGTTTTTCAACATTGTTAAAATCCGCCATATTTATTTCAACATCGAAAATAACTTCATAAAGAGCGATAAAAAATCATCTTTCTTTGATCTTCTACACCATTGTATGTGATTCTGTTTAAGTTACTGGCCTATTATCGATCGGTACATTGGCCCGAAGTTGACAGTAAATTTTAATACAATTGATAGGAAAAGTATTATAATAAAATCAATATATATATATAATTAAAATATTTACCATAAAGAAGGCAATTATAATAATATAAATAATATAGTAGGCTGCAACAATTGGACGGAAGTTAGTGATGGGACCGCGATCCTCAGCGTTTGAATCTATAGATACGTACAGCAACCTGCAATGTTTGTAAGTTATATTTTTAACATGCGTATCATACAGTTTAATGAAATGTAATAAATTCTATTGCTAATTAATATTAGCTCAGAAACCATTTCAATCTCACAGTCATTCGATTCAATTAAATTAAAATATGGCTACTACAAGTAATTCTTAATTGTTTTATCATACGTTATATTACGACATTCAGCGTGGTGTGTGTATATTTAAAATTCTTTTAATGTAACGTACCCAGGCCACCCTTCAAAGGTAGACACGGTGAAAAGAGTCAGCATTCCCTTCATTACATTGTCAAAATGGAAATCATTCCTCTTCCATTCTCTATCTTTTACCGCATAGTTGCGGTTTTCAAACACTAAATATGTCCCCCTAAAACATTGAAGGATAGAAAGTGAGTGTTCGTGATTGCCTTAAAGTTTAATCTTCTCTGTTAGATATACGATTGTGAACAATAGTACGGAAGGAAAGGTAGGAAACGGCCTAAGGAGCATTTATGCAATGAATTAAACATTTAATATAAAACTCTTGGTACAGGTGACATAATTATATTTATATGGTTTAACCATGATCATCTTAACAGTTGTTAATGTCTCTATTATTTATTCTAAAATCTGCTTCTCGAATTCCACCATGACTAATATGAAGCTTCGGTTTGAAATGTTTTCCCTCCAACTGTTCAATTGAGTTTCGTTCCAGTCATCAGAAGTGGCAATATGTTTGTGACATTCATGTTTTTTTTTACTAATTTAATTTTAATCTGTTTATATTTGACAATAAGTTATCATCTCATTAAGACTATATAAACTTCATCGTGCAACTTTCATATAAATTGTAAAATAACATTTACATTATACAATTTTTAATTAACTGCAAGATCTATCATTGTAGACCTTTGATTGGGGTTGATTGGGGTCAGTACAGTATTCAGTTAGTATTCATCAAATACAGCGCGGCTACTTTTGCTGCATTGTTTCCCCATTAATCGTACTACGTCATTACTTATTTGATTATTTCATGATGACAGAGCCTGACGGGCAGAGCTTAAAGTACATAGATAATAAAGGTCAAATTCATTACTTACTGACATTCTTCTTTTGTCATTTTCGAAATATCGTTACATTTAAAAAATTTACCCTGAAACAAAATCTCATACATTAAAATGTGATATACTTTATGTGATTTGCTATTAATCCACATGCTGTTAATAAGACTGCAATAAAAAAAATGTTTCTATGCATACAATGATTTGCACCACTAGAATTTCATTTCTCTTGATTTAAAAACATTATGGTGTTTAAAATACAAGTTTGACACTAATAAACAATATTAAGTTGAACATTATTTGTAATGTATAATTTTGTAAAATATTTGTGGTTAGCACAATATGACACTATATTTATAGTTAGTTACACTGATAAGCGCTCATAGTGTGACAGTAAATGATAGTTCGTGGTGAGCAATGCGCAGTCAGTAGTTGGATGTGTGATCGATACCGTCAAAATATCTTGAGTACTTCCATGCTTCAGAGCGGATGTTGAATGATTTATCTCGATCGTTACCAAGTAGTAGATGTTGTCATACAACAAGCCTTTAGATGCCATAACAGACATTTCAAACTTCACTCCGCCCCTAATACCTCCACGAAAACGTGTGTTTGTATAAAGGTGCTGTACGTTCTAGCTTTTCTCAATAACGAGGAGACATTCATGCTTTACGAAGGGCCGCTATAGGTTTGATACCCTAACATATTAAATTTAAAGCAGCCACTCAACTTGTTTGAGGGTACACTTGATATTGAATTTGGTTGTCCTGTTTTTTTATCGCCCGAAGGGTAGACGAAATGGCAGACGGGCCGTCTGATGGTGAGCGGTCACCGTTGCCTATGGACATAGGCAACACTAGAGGAGTTACCATTGCTTCTTATTTGTCAGGCTATTTGCATTTGGAAATTAATTATTATTAAGTTCCGGGTCTGATCACAACGTGAGGGTACCATACATATCTAAAAATTATCAACATTCTTCCACAACTAGACATAAATTTGTCGTTACAAAATTCTCCGGCTGGAAACTATTGATTATCATATACATTAAAAACGTGTCATTTCAATTTCTATATTTTTTTGAAAATTTAAGTGACGAACAATATGTAACGGTAACAATGAGTATGTTAATAATCCGTTGTTTCAATATATGATGTTAAGTATGGATATATCTAATTATGAGTTGTGATAGCGATCTGTTAGTCTACTGTGGCAATTAATAAAAAGCACATTGTGAAACTTAATTAAACGTTTTGTCAGAGGAAATAGTATGCTTTTTCTTTTTATTCAATCAATTTGATTATTTTTAAAGTTTTGTTCATTTTCAAGCTACACTATGACTTACTAAAGCACCTAAAGCAAGATAAAGTAAAAAGATTGACAAATTGCTAAAACAAATATAACTATATTTATTTCAGCAAAGTGCACCAGATATAAACTATCTGGTTATCAGCGAACTATTTATCAAGGTTTAAGATGGCATTGTCTCTAAAATAATTGATTTTAGTTCTTCATTTTATGTGGGCCTATCTATTCACCCGTGACCCCATGTGACACATCTAAATATAAAGTAATAAAAATATTGAACAGATTTTGAATGACACCGAATTACACAAAAAATAAATTCAACACCTGCAATATAGATCTCACCTTAAATAACTGTACACCAACGACAGCGAACATAAATTGTAATAAATAAGTAACTAGCATTATATTTCCTATGGTCTTAATTGCTACTATCACACATTTCACGACATACTACGAGGAGTTTTCGTGCGCGTTAGTTGTGGACATACGTTACCGGGGCAAGGACAGTCCGCGAGTCCAGTCACGGCAGCATCGGGACATGGAGGGAAAGCAAACAACTTTTAATACAACGAAGACCACCATGAGGGTATTAGGCTTACCATGAACGTATCTATATTATGTTCAGTTACACCATATGTTAGACCGTACGGGGTAGACTCAAAACGCCAAGGTAGGGGGAGCGGTTATATTGTAGTGAAGTAGGGTTTATTAGTCGTATAAATGGCTTTGATCGTGTAAACAGTACACCTTTGGGTCCGATGGAAGACATGCGACGATGAATTTGAAGGGCCATGAGAAACAAATAGTACCGTTTTAAATACATGTCACGGATCGTACGTAAATTAACATACCGAATAAAGAATTAAGAAATTAAAATTCTTTTTTTGTTACTAAAGGGTTAAATGTAAAAGACAAGTCGAAGCAGAAAAGAAGTGGATACAATATGATTGAAAACATAATAATAATAATAATGAAAGCTATAGCTACACGAACTAAAATTAAATAAAGAACGAAAAACAATGTATGACTTCATATATTATTTTTGACGAAGCTAAATACACATCAAAACACAATTAACCAGTCAAAGCTAACGTAATGTGAATTAAATAAGCAATTTCTCTTTTGATATAAACTTTGAATGGATACAAAGGTATAAACATAAATAAAATAATTTGAAATGAGCAGCTTGAAGAAGAAAAAAAGTAAAAGAAATTTAATAAAGACAATACCCAAAGGTGTAGTAAACAAATTTTGAAATAGTAAAAATTTACAGTGAATGAATATTTTGTACATGTTCACTCCAAACGGTGTTGACACACGTGTTTTAGAGAACGGGATACATTAACAAAGTGCTAGGGCGCCTGGTATGTAGCTGAAGAAAGTGCCCCCTACCTTGAACATTTGCACTCCCATGACCGCGAACATGAACTGTAGCAACGATGTTACCAATAATATGTTGCCGATCGTTTTGATTGCAACGATCACGCATTGAACAACGTGCTATAATTAGGGAAAAAAAATATAAGATGCTTGCTGATTGTAGATACATAATCTTCAATATTTTAACTTATAACATTATTTACATAGTTTTGAAATTTTTCATTTAATAATCGTCTATGGAGTTAGCAGAATTGTGATACAAAGAAGGAAATACTGACCTTAAGGCCTTTAGCCCTGTTAATGGCCCTAAGAGGCCTCAGCACCCTGAACACTCGCAATATTTTCACTACGGATATACTTCCGGACCTGGATGTAAAAAATGAGAGATATTAAGATTACCACAAATTACAATGGAAACTAATATAACTTATTCCTGAATTGTAATATGACTGTTTGATAAAAACAATTAATTTTGCATTAAATTGCATATTTATTTCATAGTAATTTTATGATTTCGTTTATCAGTTTCCTTTTATAATTATATTTTGAGATGAGAAACATTTTAAAACCAGTTACTGAGGAAATAAAAAAATGTTGAAAATAAGTTTTAGATTATCCTTAACAATATGTTAAGTGATCTTTATACTACAAAATAAGTAAGGTAACAGTACAGTACAGTTGAAAAGACATCATAAAGTAAGAGTTGATCCTAAAAGTAATCTCTAATTAATCTTTGATTTGAATAAAATATATCTAATAATAAAAAAGAAAGAAAAAATGCAGATGGGAAACGTAATGAAAACATACTTAAAGCTCATGGAGATAAGTGACACACAGACGACGAGCATGTCTAGTACGTTGAATGCCGACCGGAGGAAGGCGCCTTCGTGCAGTACTAGACCGTATGTCACTAACTTCAGAAACAGCTCCAACGTGAAGATGCCGGTGAAGAACACATCGAACTGACTCAACAGCTGCAACACGATATTTCATTAATTTTTGCGATAATTTATGAAAATTAAAACAGTGTAACTAGTTTACAGAAATAACTGTAGTGGGTGGATTACCTAAAGGATTCATTCATATAGATGCTCATAATAAATTGCGTTAAGGCGCTGAGTTGAGGTACAAGTCCGCCACAGATGTCGATTGCGGATTGCTGTACTTTACAAATATCGAAAACTTTTTAGTCAACTCTTAGATATTCAGGTTTTCTCACGATGTTTACATTCACCGAAGCAAGTTACAATTAATCTGAATTACGCACATACTAAGAATAATTTGATGTGCATGCGTGGTTTTTTACTTGTACCCTGCGTAAAAAAGATTACATGTAACCCACCATAATAGAAACAAAAGAGTGAAAAAATACATGTTTACTAAGGAAATGAAATATACTTTGTGTTTTTAATTCACTTTGCAATCCTCAAGAGTTTGAACCAGTTCGCACGGTTTGTCTAGCGAAACATGGATTGTTATAACCTAAATAAAGCCTTCAAATCATGAAGACTACGTACCCAGTTCCTGAAACCATTCTGAGCGGCATCCAGTGGATCCTCAGCCGCCAACATGGCAGACGATAGCATGATGCATGCCAGGATGATGTTTCCGAAGGATGACGATGCTGACATCTTGTAGCAGAACACACGAAACCTGAACAGCAGGTTGGTTTTAACTTTTGGAAAAGAATCCAAGCTAGATCTGGATATTGATAGACATCGAAAGCAGCCGCCATAGACCATTAATTGATGTAGACATCGCACAGAATAAAATCTGAGCCAAAATAATTAAGTACCGTGAAAATATTTGGAAATAAAAACATTTTGTTGGTATTTATTTAAAACAGTTTTAGAAGTAAACTGATGGGCAGTTCGTGTGCTTGGTTTCACATTTATGTGGGTTTCCCTTTTCAGTATTTTCACGATAAGGTGACTGTTCAATGCTTGTAAGAATCCAAACTTTATCATTTAATTGGTATGGTTGACTTTAAACGTATTGAATATTCAACAATCTTGCGTTGTTTCAACTAATAGTCTCTGGCAGTTTCTAAGCTATTATTCGAAAAGTATTCTCAAATTCTTCTGTTATGCTCAAGGGATGTTATCTGAAGACCATGGTGAACCTTTATCATTTGTCGAATTTATATAATAGTGTATTCGCAAATAACAATAAATGTTAAAATTTTTGGTAAAATGTATCCAGTAGTATTTTTGAGGGACACTCTAAAAGGGTAACGAGGTATGTTACCAAAAATTCTGTATCTTACTCTGGTTAACTTACCCTTTATATATTTGGTTGTTTAGTATAATTATGTAGAAATTGACAATAAAAGAAATTATGATCATGCAAAAACAATACAAATACATAAAATATTAAAATAAATATGCTTTCAAAATCTATTGTAATAAATGTAAATACATGCTTTTAAAAATAAATTTTCTATAAAATTATTGAAATTAACATATTACCTATAAACTACGACACGGCATCTAAAACGGATAAACTTAAAAAAATCCTTTCTTTTACTAAATGTCATGCCATATAAATAAAGGAACAACCCTAAAGGCTCTACAAAATGTCCTGATCACTAACATTGGATACAGCGTGAAGGTACCATGTTATCTCATTGCAATTGAATTTGATATTGAGCAATTCGAATTTATTTTGAAGATTTAAGAAGACAACACACGTGCATTTGCTGAACAGGAAGATGATAATGGTTGATATTGACAGTGAAGACGATCACATTGGAGATATGTATAGGACAGTTAAACCAATCAGCAAGGCTGGAAAAAACACAAGAGCCAATTGTTCGCACAATGAGACACAGGTACCGAGTCTGCGGCAACACCAGTCACCTGTTCGTTGGAGAGAATATGAAGAAACTACTAGCGTTCGGTATGGGTGGCGTCTGATTGGGCATATTCAGTTCTGAGACCCGCCGCGGTCTAGCCGTTACTAGCGTTCCTTCTTCTTCCTGGTCGCCATCTTTGTAAGTAAAAACAGTGCGATAGTCCCTTCATTCAATACAATATCAAGCACTATTAAATTTACCTTATCTAATATCCTACTTAGTGTAAAGATAAAGATACCTAAACATGCTGAGGTCAGCAAGACGTTCTTATTTTTGACGCTAATTGCTTTTCGTGAAAGTATATGAATTGCAAACATAAATATAGTGAAATTAGCAAAATATGTGTAAGAGTAAACAGTATTATTTATATTAAAATAAGAGTACAGTTGAAAATATTAGAATTGAGAAAGACGAAAGGCAACATACTTAAATTGTTATTTATCTCTGATGAATCGCACAACATACATTTTAATTGACTACACGTATCCATACCTAATACATGATTTTTGGTTAGGAAAAATAAAAGAAACATTAAAATAAACCTTCACTTCCGTAGGTGCAACAATCGTAAGTGAAATATTAGAACTTCGAAACAAGGACATTTAATTATGTCAATAAAACATACTAATAGCAGACTAGAGACGACTAGAGGATTCGTTAAGTAACATTAATATCATCAGAGACAAACGAACAAAAATAACAAAAGGCGAAGATATGAAAATAACATCTAAGCATTTCAAGCGACCGCGTCGGGGTCCCTAACCTGTTGGTTTTGCTAAATATGAAGAAGGAAGTGGCGTCAGGGATGGGTTTCTTAGAGTCGCGGATATCAACCTCGGAGAGTCTGCGCGGCCGCGCCGATGAGGTCGTTGGCTTACGTTTCAGACGTGGTTCCTCCTCCAACTCTGTGTTCACTATTGCCATGTGGTTAGCCTTTCAACTTTTTCAGATTTTCATGTATCATTGACAAGTTGGTTAACATTCAATATTTCATCATGCTCTAATCCGCATCACGTGTTACTAATCACCTTTTGCAATATTTCAGTTTTGTTTCACTTTGTTAGTTCTGGTTTACAAACTTCCTTAGTAGAATACTTACCAAAAATAAAATTAAGTGGTGCTAATTTTAAACGTTATTTCCGTAGAGTTCATCCAGTGATATTTAAAATTTCATTTTTAAACTTTTCCATGTTAACAATGACATCTAATTTTCTATGTATAATTTAAAATTCATACCTTCCTATATTAAATAAATTATTATTATTATATTATCCTATATTAAATACTTTAAATGATATAACTCAGATAGTACCTAGATTACCATATTTATTTTTTTAAAGAAAAATGTGTTGAAAAACATATCTAAAACTAAGTATTTTTTACCTATATGGTTTCTTTGGTGGCTTTCCATCATGTCGCCTTCCTCTTTTTCCTGTTCCTCATCAGTTCGCCCGTCAGTTTCTTCTTCCAGACCTTCCTCTATATCTCCTTCTTGCTCCTGACCTTCTGATCCTGTTTCCTCGTAATCTCTTTCAGAGCTATAAAAAAAATGTAGTTTTAAGTGATTTTGTTCATTTATATCGTTGTTGTTATAACATTGAAACAAAGACGATCGGATGACAACTACCTTTATTAAGTTGCATACACAATAATTAATATGAAAGTACCCACAACAGTTGTTAAATAACATCTCCTCCAAAACAACACTAATTACTGAAATTAATTAAAAATAAAAACAGTTTATAGCTGTACATCTAATAATTTGTTTATTGTTGCATCTTTGTCATTTTTACCTCGAAATAAAAAATAAATGTAATCAAAAATTTACATATAGTAAAATTTTAATTGTATAAACGAGGAGCTGCGTACTTATCAGTGGTGTAAGCGTCATCATCTTGCAGAATATACTCGTCATCAGTGTCAGCGGCGCCCCCTTCCATCGCCACACTGCCTTCCTTTTCTTCCACTGCTTGCTTTGTGGATACAAACAAAACATGTTCAATTATTATTTGTATATTCCTTTACGGAACCTTTCAGATGTAGCCTGCACGTGAACGTGCACGTAAAGTTATGACGCGTTTGGCTTAGTTACGAAAAATGTAAAAAATATACGCAGAAGAATAACTTACGCCTTCTTCTTCTTTTTCGATATTAGTCAACGACTCGGCATCGGCTAAATTATCCACGGCGATAGCCAAGAACACGTTCAGTAGAATGTCTGTACGATACTGATAAGAAACAATTTTTAACGATTAAAACTTTAGTGGCGGTTTATAACTTTTATCAGTTATTTTTCTATATTCACCATCAACTATTGATGATGCTTTCAGCGTTACTTTCAAAAACCTCATAAGTGGTGATGACTATTTAGCATCAAATGGCCTGTTTGCTCGATTGTCGCCAATATACAAAGAAAAAACACCACCTTGTGAATCTGGAGATAATTATCAAAATTTATTGATCATCTGAAAGACGTTAAGAGATAACATGAAACAAATATCTTGAGAATAATCATAAATTTAATACTTATTTGCATATGCAAAGGATACAATTGCCGCAGATGAAGAGGATGATGAAATAGATGCAAGCGAGGATGCCTACGGAGCCGACTCCTCCGTATGCCTTGATGCCTTCGTACATTACCGCATTCCAGTCTTCGCCCGTTAGGATCTGCAGGTATGTTATAAAAATATACTATAATATAACATATTCCACAATTTTAAAAGGTTTTTCGGAATCTAAATGTGTTAAATTAGACATACATTTTATCGTAGTACTTAAAATGTAATGTGGGAACAGCGTAGTGACAAATAGCTCTTTGCTAAAGTACCGTTTTTTATGTCTGTCTCCAACAAACTATTAGACACATAATTTGACGGTAAATGGTTCCCTTGACCTATAAAGTTTCGCCAATCAAGATGCAATCTAAAAATCTGCACTTGTTAACTGGCACTATGATACAGCGATCGAGAAATGATATATGTATACATTTCACAGTTACATCAACGAGGAGAATGATACGCTAGGCAAATAAATAAATCTACTATCGGACATGAAGATTGTCAACGTTCAAATTGTGTGGCTACACACAGCCTAACGACTGCCAACAGCAGGAACATATCGTCAGTACTTCATCCATTGTTTAGCATGGTACAAAACGCAGTTGAATTCAAATACAAAATCTTCAAAATATACATTTACGTAGTTCCTTACCCTATGATTATTTTCGCCATCTTACCTGAAACACTGTCAACAACGCCTGCCAGAAACAGTCAAAATTGTGTCTGTCCTTCTCTTCCACGGGATCATAATTGAATTTTCCGCCGAATACTTGCATTCCAAGTAGCGCGAAAATCATGATGAAAAGGAACAACAGCAGCAGCAAGGAAGCGATTGACTGAATTGAGTTGAGAAGAGAAGCCACCAAGTTGGAAAGTGAACGCCAATATCTGTTATAAATTCAGTGATTAGTAAGATGATCATTCAATACAAAATAATGATATGTATAACTATGCGAGGTTAGTTTTAAGTATTTATAGAGTTAAATATTGTTAACTGCAAATATAATTTAATTCAATATTGATTGAATCGGTGCTCATGTTGGTCATCAATAGTCCCGTAAAACTAGAAATATACAAACAGATGAAATTTTACCGTGTAATTGGCACTAAAATACTATTATACTTCATCGTGCAGTGATTATATTACACACTGGATATACGGTCAATATATTTTACTATTACAAATCTTTAAATTTTGTAACAGTGTTGGAGTCATAAACCTAATATATTATGTTTGTGGTTGTAATATAAAGTTATATATTTTCTCCGTGGTATCACTAAATATACATATGTCACAATAAGTTATTTTTTATTTGTAAAAGTTAATGTACGCAATTATAAATCCACTACACATTGAAACTCATATTATTTTAATAATTAACCATAACTGACTTACTTGGTGACTTTAAAAACCCTAAGCAGTCTGACACAACGCAACACGGATATACCTAACGGTGGCATAACTTCTGTCTTTGTGAGCACCATCTCGCTGATTGATCCCACAACTACGAAGCAGTCGAAGCGATTGAACAGTGACACGAAGTAGCCCTGAAGTTGGAAATTATATTGGAATTACGACGTGGAACAACCTTAATGAACTAAAAATAGAAATAGTGTAAAAGTGCAAATATTGATAATGTCATTTTATTGAAGTCTTACCTGCAAACCTAAGCTGTACATCTTGACTAACATCTCTAGCGTGAACAGAGCCACGAAGAATGCGTTTCCGTATTCCTGGAACAGATCTAGCCATTGTGGTTGTCTGAAAATAAATATTATGTTAAAATTGGTATATTACCTATTTCAAAACATTTTTTCTATAAAACAAGTAAGTCATAAAAAATTTTGACGTGATAAAGTCTTATAAATCTGTGAACGCTGACTGCACGCATGAAAAAGCATGACACATTGTCACGTTCCGCCTGATCCGAGCGTGCAAGCGAGAGCGGGGAACAAACGGTAGAGAGGCGCAATCGGCCTAAGCGTTCGGCTTATGACGTTTCTATCTCTCTTATACTCCACTGGCTGATGCGTCCGAGTAGAAGAGAGACAGCGGCAGCATACATCCTACACGTGAATTGTTTTGCGAACTGTTTATAAAGTGAAGTGTAAAGTTAATGTGGTTTCCATTATTTGTTATAACAAAGATTGCGACAAAAAAGTAATAAAAGTTAAGAGTAATAAAAGTATTTTTCATCAATGTTTTCTTATAACGTTATCACGTAAAATTATCGTCCGTAAACCCAATTTACAGACAACCAATTATTGTAGAAATATCTTATAAAATTAAAAAAATATAATAGATAATTGTAATATTATTAATAAATTTACTAAGACGACTGTTATTAAATTAATCATGTCGGAAAAAATATAACAAAAATAAAAATTTTGAAATCAACATGAAATAAATTTCATATGGGTAGTCATTTACAAATGAAATATAATTAATAATAATCAGACAAAAACTTACTGATAATGTTCGCTAGCTAGGACTACCGTGTTAAGGAACACAAGCACAATGATGAGCCAGTAAAACGTCTGCGACTTCACCGCCCGGCGACACGCTCGCTTCATACGTCGGTTTACCTGCAAATTATATTCAATTCTTACTCTGACCCAGTAACAAAAATTTAAAACTTTAAGGACTAATCCAAGGTGCAATATTAATACTCTTGTTTTTATTTTCATGTAATGTCAGTTTACCTAAAATATTAAAATTTATATCGATAATCAAAAATTTCGTAAGCTGTATATGATCATTTTCATTCCGTTAAATGTATCTGTTTCTGCGGAATATGAAATACAAATCAGAATACCATTAGTATTAGAAGCAAAACTTTGACTGCGTTATAAAATGGGATATGAGGAACGCGTGGGCGAGTTACTGGTTGATTTATTAGTTTGAACGAATTTATGATTAGTTAAAATAATACTTATGCATATTTTTAAACGGATATGAATGCAGCGAAATGCAAAACATATCTTTATTGTGGACTGTTTAAATACATTCGACACCATTAATATTCTACAAGCGTCATATATGTAGCTATATTATTAACTTACTTTATCAAAATCTTGTTTCCACAACTTGGTCACTGATTTTTTTTGCTCCACAGGTTCTATACCCAGATGGTCCGTAGAATCATGTTCACTTGTATTTTGACCTGAAATTATATTTATATATGAAACAAAAATCTATGAGTCCAACTCAAAACTATAGTAGTCTTTAGAATTTTCGGAAAGACGTAATAGTAATTTTTATTTTATCTGAAAGCAATAAAATTAAAAAGACAATCATAGAATATTTTCTTTATTCTTACCTAACATATTTCCGGTACTTATTCCATAATCCAGCCTCTTCTGATCCACAGTATCGTTCTGGTCGGGTAACGGCTCCAAGTATTCGGCTTGCGTAATCCAGTCCAAGTAGCCCTTTAAATCCTCTTCTAACTGCTGCTTTTCTCTTAGTTTCTGGAAGTCTCCCCTATTTTTTGCTTTCTCTCGCTCCTTGGAAAATTCTCTGAAATTTGATAGTGGCTAGTAAAAGCAGCAAAATATACACTAGATTGCTCGAATGTTTATTTTTTAAACATGGTATACATGCTGCTTTTGTAAACAACAATTTAAATTTTACAATACATACCCAGATAAAACACCGAGAATAAGGTTCATGACGAAAAATGCTCCGAGTATCACCATGGAAACAAAATATATCCACTCCCAACTGTTGCCCATCGCATCTTGTATCTGTAACATTTTAATTTTTCAAAAATGATATAGTTGACAGCAACACATATATGAGTATAGTATGTGGATGACGATAATCGAAACAAAATTACTAACATTATACATAACATCAGTCCAGCCCTCGAGTGTGATACACTGGAAGACAGTGAGCATTGAAAGGCCGAAGTTGTCGAAGTTAGTAATGCCGAAGTTGGGACCGATCCAGCCGTCGCGGCACTCCATCTCGTCGCCCAGCGTCGAGCAGTTGAACCCATTGTCCACATCACATGGGTGGGCAGAGTCCATCATCTCACCTGTGGATTTTTATTACATTAAATTTATATCATCATAATCTATAAACGTCTTACAGCAGCAGGTCCCTTGTGCGAGAGAATAACGTTCAAATCATTATGCCATATGCTTAATAGTAATTACTGACCTCCACGGTTACCCAATAAAATTACATTCGTAATTTTGAAGAAAGATATATTTAACACTTATTCTCAAAAAATACTACATAAAAAGCACAACCGCACGAGCAGCCACCATTATATCACTATTGCCTTAAATGCTATGTTTTATTGATGTCCACTAACCCATACAATTATTTACCTGTATACTTATCATAGCAGGTTTTGTGCATCTTCCCGGAGAACAGTTCGAGACCTATGATGGCGTAGATGATGATGACGAAGATGACGAGTAGTGCGATGTGCAGCAAAGGGACCATGGCCTTCAAAATAGAGTTCAGCACGATCTGGAGACCTGAAAACAATAAGGATAAAAAGATAAACGGTTATTCCTACACCTTGTGATTTCGATTATCTATGTTGTACATGGCATATCTAAACTTATATGCAAGATTAGAAACAATGAACACTCGAGGATAAACATTCGCTAACAAACAAATTACTGCTTCTATTGAGAATCGAAACCGGGTCCCCAGCAACTGGGTAACTGATATACATGGCATAGCTTAATGAAATATTATTTATTTATCTAAACGTCAATATTCTTGGTTTTGTTGTGGACTGACAAAAAAGTGAGAAATGTTATTGAGGAGTAGAATGCGACGACGAAGTACAAGAAAATGAAGTAAATTGTTAGGCAAAATCTACATACACACTTTTTAATATCATAATAGTAGTCGTACTGAAACAGTGTAAACATGTTTTGACTATAGTTCATGATTTATTGGCTACATTATCTCATTCGGAATTTTATCCTTGTTTTATTCCACTGAAGAAGAATAAAGTTGGAATAGAATACAAAAATGGAATTGAAGGAAATATTACACCTGACTCAGTTTATCGATCAGTTTCCTTAATACAAGAGACAATGGACCCTATTATGTCCAAGACAAAGGCCTTGCATAGGTCTCCGTTAATCCGATAGGCACGTTTCTAAGCTACCGAGGAGTTAAGACAAATTACAAAGACTGTCGAAAATTAGAATTCATAGAGTCACAGCCTCGTATAACAAATATTAAATTACGCAGTTACGAATGTAAACAGGTAATTACGATTTTAACCGATTGGCTTTTTCTATCAATTAAGCAGCACTGAATATTAAATTTCTAATAGAAAAGAAGACATAAAATGGAAACTTGTATGATACAAATTGTAAGGTATACAGAGATACTGATTACAAGTGTACTTACTAGGTACTCCGGAAACAAGCCGCAGGGGCCGCAGTACTCTGAAGGCTCGTAAGGCTTTCACGTCGAATGCATCTTTGAATATACTCGACAGAACTGTGCTCACCATGCTGGAAAAAGACAAAAATATATTGTACAATATAATAATGTAGCAATTATAGTATCAATAATACAAATAAGTCTGTTATCTCATTGATAAATTATCGATACATCTATTAGTTAGTGTAACTAAGATGTTTTTAAATTAAAAAAATATATATTTTTTGGTCTAGAGTATGTAGTAACAATACAGTAATTGAAACCCACCGTTTATGCAATATTAATTTTTGTGTTAGAGAATCCCGCTCTTCCGTAATGTACATTGAAATGGACTAAAAACGAAATCTTTTAACGTGAACTTAAGTTTGTAATAACGTGTGCCTGCGCATGCGTATTTTTCATAACTATGACAAGACCTGATCATGATACGTCCAAAAAAACAGATCTGTGAGTAAGTATCGCACACACAGTAGACCAGCAGTGTGCCGAATGATGCTGTGAAATTTTCTTTTAAAAAATCTGAATATTACTCAAAATGGTTCAGCTTGGGTATGACTGTTCATGAGCTGCAACCACTTAACACCTTAGATGATACTTACACCCATAAGAAGATTATTTATCATAATTTTAAATCCACACCTTAGATGCCACCTGACCAACAAAACTCTTTCTAAGTACATGTACTAGAAAATACTTACCCAATAACGACTATAGTGAAATCCAGAAGATTCCACCCGTTTCGGAGATAGGAGCCGGGATGCATCACGAACCCATATGCTATAATCTTCATTACGCACTCTCCCGTGAAGATCACCAGGAATATATACTCGATCTTTTCCTGTCGGATTTTAAGCAAAAGGAGGGTAAATACGGGTTAAATGACAATTATTTATTACATCCATAAGCCAATTCATATTATGTGCATCTCAATATCACACAATGATAATCTAAGAACTCTTAGTGAAGGAATGTGAGTGTATGAGCCATTATTTACTCGTATAATATGTTGCATATTAATGCATAATGTGCCGTCCTGCATATCTCTCCAAGGTTCGCTGACATCCGCCTTGTCTAAAAGTTAATTCTTGCTTGATATAATAAATAAATTAAAAAAGATTTTTTCGGTTATTCAAGTCTCATTTATAAGTAATTTTAGGACATTTACATGATGTACTTATGACTATCGTTAGGCGGTCTTAGTGTTTCTTGCCGTTTTGCATG
>DWPT01002159.1:0-16776 GCA_018251895.1 Agathymus mariae mariae | reverse complement strand
CGTACGTCCATGCCAATTGCAACGTTAGGATCTGCAAGCGGGGCTGTGAGTATTGAAACATTTGCATACACTTACAATGATTACTTATGTTTATGTGAACATGAAACATAGCACCTAAGTTAAAACAACATTGGATTTTGTATTATTCGGAATTTACTCACTTCCAGTGAGCATGAAACCCTTATCCCTCTAGTTAGCTGTTCCCGAGAACTGTCCGGTGGCGACCAGATTCTAGGAAGGGGATTAAGTATTCAGTTGTTTATTTAAAGCAAATCAGATTCATGGCAGTTTATTTTTCACGCGCAATATCGCTGTTTAATTGTTGTACCTACAACATTTCGGTTAACGCATAAGTCTGCTATGAGTAGTCTTTTTGAAATAAGTGGGGTTCCACTTTTAATATGAACAGTGTACAGCCTCATTAACGTTTTGTGGAAATCTCCATATTTCTCTATACAAAAATACGACAGTGGCAAAACATGAAAAGCGAACATTTCTGGGAGTTGTAAACAATGTAAATGCACTGTACAATAACAATAAAACAAAATATTATGTACAGTTTGCATTTGTCTTCCAAATTTCCGGCAAGCTAGTACAACGGGGCATGTGGTCGCCGCTATTAACACACGTTTATGATGTGGTAGGCAGATATAAACGTAATTACATATAACTAAACGCACTCGCATATAAACATTATTGTTGTTAAGACACCGTTGCCAATTCGGACTTAATGACTTCAAAATAATTTAATCGCTTGAACAATTAACTGACGCAAATGTAAATTTTGAGCTTTGCGTTCATTATACAATAACGTCCTTCCAAGAACGGACATACGACACGAGCAACACTCCACCGGGTCGCCTCGGCCGTTCGCTCGCTCTCCGATCAGCTGCCAAACGAAAATAAACTCTATCGATCTCACGGAGTAAGACACCGCCGATCATTGTAGTACAAACAGTCGTCGGCATTGCGCTGATGCCAAAACCCAGCCGTCGAATATGATTGCTCTAACGGGGTGGGGGGAGGGGTAGCTGCGTCGCCGTGTACTGACCGAGCAGTAAGTCTGGCTTAATCCTATCGGAAACGCGGGCCCCCATTGAAGATCGGCAAGGACGCACGCTGGATATACATCGGGCGATATATCTCGGGGTAGAGGTGTTTAGTTATGCGTCGTTTAGTAATAGTTCTGCCATACGCTTTGCAAAGGTTTTAATTTGAAATTAAATTTACCTTTAATACGGTAACTGTTCGGTTAGTGTAGTTATAATTGGTTGGTAACATTTATCAATTTTTTTTATGATTATACGTTTATTATGAATATATTTAAGCGGTGTAAGATAATTAAAAACATCATGGATGACATCACATAACTCACGTACTACAACCAAATATTAAGTTCACAATAAAAACAAAGTTAAAAGAAACACATTTTTTCTTCGTTCATTAAAAATGCCTATTTATTTTTTATGTTTTATGTTTTTATGTTTTAGTTTTATGTTTTAATGTTTTTTTAATGTTTTAGTCACTTTAATTTTGTAATTTTTTTTATTTTATTAATCAAATAATTGAATTGATCTTTATTCTACTTATGATATTCTTGAATCATTTGCATTCTCTTGCACAAAAAAACTTGTGCATTTTCTATTCATCCTACCAAAGCTTAAAGTTGTAAGCATGCGTAAAACACCATCATTTCATAAATCGGAATCATCAAACCAAACCGAAGGATCACTTATCCCCATCACAGCTGAGTATATTGTCGAACCTATCCGCGCCTCGTTCACCCTGCACAGCCGCACTGCATCTAGGCGGAGGGGGGACATTACAAATTAATAGCACAAAGACCAGCCGCAGATCGCTGCTGCGAAAATTTACAGGCACCAGACACTTATACTGCTCTACAGAGTATAAAGGCAAAGCTTACGTACGAACGCTATACGTTAACGTCTGGGATATCTATTGTACTGAATGGTTTTCGATGTTAGCAAGGATTCTGTGTTCAGTATAAAGATTGTTTGATTCCCCTATAGAGTATGGCTTACTTTGGAATAACAACACAACGAAGGCACGTGTATTCTTATTTTTTCAGACACGTCTTCTTGCTACTTGTACGACAAACAGTTTTATCATTACAATGTTTGCAAAAACAAAAACCGCAGAAAAATGTACTGTTTAAGGGCATTTTCGTTTACTTCCAATTTTTGTTTCTCATCAATTTATTCATGATGATATTAGTGTTAAATCATAAGCTGTTTATCATTATTTTCTATCTCCAAACGTGGAAAATGACTCTCGGTGTTCGAGTTGCAGGATTTACCTATTGATTTTAAGTCCCTCAGCAACATTCCAGCGCTTTTGACGAAGTTCTGAGATTTTGTTGTACACTGCTGACCCAGAAGGTAACTTTATAAAGAAATTTCTGCAATAAACACATTATTCACGACGTGACTATGAAAATAATTTAATTACTTTTAAAATCATGTGAATCATTCAGTGATAAGTGATATAATATATTGCGCAATTTTAACGGTATTAATGTGAATTAAAATGTTGATCTGTACCAGTCATTAAGAGGAGACCCCAACTCTAGCTACTGGTCATTTGTGGGGTACATTGATTCAAAAATCACTAGATAGTGAAACATTTGAATAAAGTTACGAGTATTTAAAATGGCGTGATATGACAATTACCTGTTCTATGCGTGTGTGTGGTGGTCATTAGTAGGGCCAGCTGGTCTTTTTACTTTGTTGTTGAATATTTACAGAAAAAAACATTACCATCATTAATACGTTTCTTTACTTCGGCGTTTATTTGATGTGTACTAATTCTGTTAATTATTGTATTACAGTTATAACTGTGCGGTTACTTGCATTGCAAAACGAACTCCCAAGCATATTTGTAGTAATTAGTAGATGAATAGGGTTATGTGAGTTATAAGACAAAGGTTATTTGAAAATATTTTAAGTTTATTTTATATGTTTTGTTTTAAAATAACTTTGTTTTGGTTGGGTGTCGTAAACAATTTTCAGAAGTGAATTTTAAATTTATTATTAAAGATTAAACCAATTGTCTGAAGTTCCTTTCCTGGCCGGAACGCGACTTATCCATTCTGAGGTCCCATTCGACAGATAAATGTTTGTTTTTGGTCTTAATTGTCTGTGATGTCCTATCCGTGTATATCCCATTCCACACATGATACAGTATTGTAGTGTTGAACCTTTAAAGTTGTATGTATATCAAATCTAGGCTACACGTGGTACGGGGAATTTAACGCGTTTTTATGGTTATTATGAATTCAATGTCCACGGCGGATTTTCTCAGAATATAATTTACTTTGAAAGTGACATTTTATAAAGCTTAATTTATGATTAATTGACAATAGTGCGGTCCGTTCCAAGTTTCAGTTGATGATTGAATCAATGACTCCTGTTTATGTTGATCAAATTTTGCCCATTATATAACAAGTACCGATGATTTTGCTATTTTGACACAGTTACATATCTTAATCACATAGACTGAAGTGGATGAAAAGAACTCTAAATATAAAATACAAAAATCGTGAGTATATCTCAAATTTCAAATGTTAAGTGTCCGCGGTGATACAGGATTAAATCAACTACAGTCAGCTGATAACGATAAAAGGAAACACTGTGCGTACCCGCTGGAGCACGGACACGCCTATGGGAATTTTCATCAGTCACTGAACTTCCTCGATCAATTACTATATTCATAACGTTTACAGTTCAACTATGTTAATGTACTGAACCCTCTACAAAGAACACCAATTCGTTCCAAGTAATCATTATCACCGACTATTATTTTTCCAAGTGTATGTTATTGAAGCGGCATCTTTGTTAATCCTTTTAAGGAGTACTCGATGTCTGTTGTTAAGTGATACAGCCTAAATAGAGCAGCTGATGCTTTGATGAATGTTTACTGGCATTCATATTATTTAATTAGCTGCAGTAAGTAACCACGTCAAGCTCGGCTTCCAATTGATTAATATCCATTTGATTATTATAGATATAGGTACTATTGCAATTGATCATGAATAATCAAATAAAACTCAATTTATTAAAATATGAGTCTTTTTATCACCTTTTCGAAACGGTAGTAGAAGCAAAAGATGACTAACTACACTTATCCACAAAGTTTTTATAAAATACCTGAATAAATAAATGATTTAGAATTTGAATTTATCATAACACAGCAAACGAGCAGATCGACATCAGATAAACAGGCACCGCCATCAATGTACACTGCGCACTGCGTCTGCGACTCGCAAGTATCGGATCGGAAATAATATAAATATCCAAGTGTAGATTGGTAAAATTTATATTCTAGAACATTACGAAGAACTATCAGTTATGCTAGTTTACTCGATCCGTTTTCATACACCGATAGTAGATAGAAGAAGAGATGATTAATTTCTTATATGCAGATAATTTGGAAACTTGAGGCTGAATAGGAACTTGGCTCTTGGGCGAGAAAATTGTTTTAACCACTAAACAAACACAAAACTACGACTATAATTCATTAATAGTGAACTACAGGGCACAAGTTTCAAAATTTACAAGGTTTTGGGCTTAACCACACTACTCTAAAGTGGTTCAGTAAAAGTAGTGTAAGTGCATTCATCTTAAACCTGTATGAAAAAATTAATTCGATCTATAATTTTGAATTTAGATGTGAAAATAATACAAAAATATAATAAAGAGTTAATCAATAAAATACCAGTAATATCCTTAAGTAAATCTGTACAAAAGGCATTACTATAAGTCTATGCTATATATAAGTTTAATGTAAACTTAACGTTCACTATTATTAAGTGTACAATATAATTAATAAGTGTAGACGCTGAGATTTGTCTTGAAAAGTTTGCTATAATTACAGTTTTACTTAAATAGTACTTAGAATTACACAGTTATTAATCACAAACATTTTATTATTTATGCACAACATTTAAATAAAGACAATAAAATTAAATCCCATTCTTTAGCTATTCACACAAATTTACGAAAACGACTTAACAATACAGTTGATACCCCCATTACCCCCTACCCTACATTGGCCGGCCACCCCTGTGTCTCCCTTCGTGGCTAGATATAATTTGCATTTGTAACGCAAAGTCAACTATATTGAACATGATGTATCTTGTACCGTTTTCTTCTAGTCTCCTATAACACTTCTGATATGTAGTACATATGTACGATACACGCATCTGTGACATATATTCTACGCCAATATTTCGACCCAATTGCATGTATCGTAATCACGGCATAATTGCAGCGACTATAGGAAGACCGCGTATCATAAAATGTGAACAATCCTTATATAAAGTTTCGAATTGTACAGTAGCTACTTATTATTATCTATTGTAGAAACTTAATGATACGATACAATACATAAATGCTTTACTGCATACCAAAAAAAGTATCTTACAGTTGCATAGAATCGACATATAAAAGGTGGTCTTGTCGCTGGCAGCGATTGTTTCCAGTCAACCTTTTGGTAAAGATATAGATATAATGGGAGAAAGGCATACGAAGGTACTATACGAAAAGATAAAATTTAAAAGATAATAATTTACGGTATAATAATTTATTTTACAACAAAACGAGTTTACGATTCATTTGTTTCTAAGTAATTGCAATAGTTAAAAAGTTTGTATTAATCATTATATATATTCATAATACCCACTTCACTATTTTTCAGTTTGTTAATTACATGGTATTATTTACGATTATCTAATCATGTTATTCACTCGCATTTCCATATTTGATATTCCTTCTTATTAAACTCTGTTTAGGTCCATATGTAACCAAACAACGGATTAATAAAAAATAAGTTAGTAAGCAGAAAGTAATACCTCGTAAAATAAATAGCTTGTCGGTAAAAAATTTACCCACTAAATATTATTTTGGTACAGAGATGTCAGTCACTTAAGTCATAGAATACGCAAAGCGGCTCTATTTTATAAGTACGTCTCGGCGATTTATGTTTTCCAACGTGTTCGATGAGTTTTGGTTGTCGGTGAGTTGATTTTAACTGTATTATTTTCTAAATTTATTTAAAGTTGTCAAAACAATATACAGTCCACGTCAAGGTTCACCTTCAGTTACAACATAGATGTAATACGCGTAACAAGCAAAACGGAACGGTCAATTTAAAAGAATGTATAAAGAAAATAAATCTCATAAAATTGTTGTTTTGTAAACCATTACCAACACAAAAATGAATTCAGAACGAAACCTTGTTATTCCTTTAACTCTATCTTCAGATTCAGTGGTACTTACAGCGGCGATATCAAAGTTATCACAGATACCCCCTACCCTACGTGTGATGGCCGCCCGCCCCCCTACGTCCTCCCGTCTCTAAGTACCGCACTAATCGTATGTGTTCCACTTACATTCTGAGCGGTGTCGATGATCCGTTGGTACACGCTTTCTTATGAGTTTCAAGCCTCTTATCATTTATTACGAATAATTTTCTGAGCTCTTTAAAATTAAATCAATTTGGGACGTATTTAAATACATCAATCTTAAACATTTTACGTCAATATATTATATCCAATTCTCTATTGAAACTGATGTAATTGATAACAGAGTAATAGTTTTCTATGCGGTGTGTGCAGAAATAAATTTGTAATATAGGAGTTTTCTTTTATCAAGAATAAGTATTTGAACTTTAGTATCTTAACGATCTTATTTTTGGCCAGTTTAAATTTTTTAATTACAGTCACACAGATTAATATCTACGTGGTTGTCGAATATTCGTAGGATCTATATTGTGGAGACTCAAATTTTCTTAAAACATAAAAAAACATTTCTCATTAAAATTTTACCTGAAGATCCAAATCAAATCATGCCTACTCTAACGGATATAGTGAAACATGTTCCAATATGAACGATTCTAAATCACTAACTCGAACAGATTATTATTCGACAATACCGAAAACTCTTTTATTTCTCGTTTTTTCTATCCGAATATCATTCGAGGCTTTAACGAATGCTCCTCTACAAAAGTAAGCGGACAAATTGCTTCTAAAACAACAAAAGCCGACCGGAAAAATTCACAATCGCACCGAATCATTAATCTCAGAAACAAATGGAAATCGGACGACATCTGCTATACTGGCTCGAAAAAAATGGCCGCCATAGTCGACAGTTGTCACGTTATTCTCGACGGGATTAATTAGAAATGCGATTAAAAGCAAACAAAACAGGGAATGGTGAACTTAAATTAATGAAAAATTACCACCCTCCGTGAACACTCGTCAACTCTTTTTTTTTACGGGGTCGCTCCCGCGCATTAAGCGGCTTTAATTTGAATTCGAAATTAGAATTACGCGCGCTTTATAATTATGTTTTTTTTTTCGTTGCGAGCCACTGTTAATATCTAATTCACGGGTTTATTATTCTGTGACCTTTGTTTGTCTGGCACTAAATCATATTTTTTTCTTTTTTAACACTTTCTAACATCTGCATAATTAATTATAGCCTTGCTAGATTTCATATTTAATGTTGTGCGGAGGTACCGATAAACCTACTTAAAAATTCAAATAACACTTATACTCTTAAAAAGTTTTTCATTAGATTAGATTAGTGATGAAGTATAAAAACCTTGATACCATAGACAAATATAATTTTATATAGGAACAAATAAGTTTCAGTAACAGGATAAACATTCATGAATATCTAGGTTAAATTATTCGCTGACTACACTTGACCAGACATAAGGAAACTTGGATTATTTAATCGACCGCATAAATTATTCCATAAAAATAATACATAATAAGAAGCCAATGCAATCTTAACTTAGTAATCTGATAATGTCAGCAATCGTCATGTGTTTTATTTATTTCATAGCTCATAGTTACCTAGCCTGGTTGACATATAGTTAAAGACAAAAAAATAGTCTACAGATTAAAATGAGACAAGAACTATGAGCGCGTCAACTTTTGCGTAACAGTATTGAACCATAATTTACTCTCCCTCAGGCTATCCGTTTCATATGCCACATATCGGTAAGTGGCTCCGCATATGGGACATCCGTCGAGCGATACATTATTTCAGACAGGTCGGAACGACGAATCGAGAGAAAAAAGACATGAATACATCATCACAATCCATAATTGTGCCATTGCTGCCATCTGATCTCCTATCGCAATGAGAGCAGCTAATGCAGATATTTAGAGAACACCTTGATTCTGTCACCTACTTTCTTCTCGATGATTTCTTTTGTCTAATTAAGGAAGTTACAAATTGACTATATTTACAACCGGAAAAGTTGAGGTGCCCACAAGATTTAAATCCATGTGCATCCGTGCAAGGAATCAACTATCAAGGTACATAATTTTAAGATTATAACGTCGGCATGTACTGCATATGATAAAAACAGTACTTCAATTTATTACATTCTACATGTAAGCTTGAAATAATTACCAAAAAATATAATTAAGAATAATAAAAATTGTGCTTGTGCGTGGCTTTCCGCGCGTTTTATTACAGAACAATGGCGTTTGAAAGTAATAAGTGAACAGGACACCGCGGAAGGGCAATGATGAGTGCTTTTGTGAGGAGAGCGCGTCGAGGGCACTCTACGTACGCGCCTCGAGAAATGTACGTCGACATTATGGCTTCACCTTTTTTACAGAACATTTACTCGATAATAATGCCATGTTTTAGCATCATGTCTAACGGCCAAAGACAAAACTTTTTTTTTCTATACAACTCGACATTTAAAATTATCGCTTTCGCGGTTTTTATCGAGTCAAACAAGGTCTTTCTGGAATCTCTATTGAATAACATAATTATGTAACTCATACCGACATATACTTCCCATTTGGTCTCACTTAAATATGTTGGGAAAAAGGGTAGGACAAGGAGGGGGAGTGGTCCTAAGGATGAAAATAGGAAATTAAACCATGAAGTTCACTTTCTTCCAATTAGCAGTCAAAAGTAAATGTTCTAAATATCACATATTACAAGTATTTAATTAACGTCATAATAATTTAATACTTACATATGTTAGCATTTATAAATAAAAAGTCATGTATAATGAAGTTAGCTCGAAAATTTATATGAGTAACTACCCGTTGTTAATGTAAAATAGGTTTATCTTAAAGAGTTATCAAATATTATTTTGAAAAAAGGAAAAGTAAGATTTTCATTATATGTCACATATCTGAAATTAAATTAATAATGACGATTATTAAAGGAGGTATTTGATGTAAGGATGTAAAATTGAGTACTCGGAATTCAAAGAGCGATTCCTGGAGCAGGTGTCATATTATAATTATAGTTATAACACATAATAATATATATCTACTTAATAATTGTCCGTAAGCGAGATTGTTCTAAATGTTTTCTTTATAGTAACAAAATTCAAGAAAGGCTAAACGTCATGTGACAGGTTTATTTTGTTACATTCCTCGTATGGCTAGAATTAATTGCGCAGGCTCTTTGAACTGTAATATTAATAGAAAGTAGTTTAAACGTAGCTTTATTGCCGAAGATCACAGGAACATAATTCTAATGGTCAAGGAAACGTGTCCAGGCCTGTAAAATCTATTCTAACATTTCATTTAATGACGTCAAGGAATAATGGTAGGGCCTTCTTTATTATGTGTTGTAATTCTTGAGCGGAATTATGCCATTTGCGAAATTAACGTGCGATGTTACTGGTATTTTAGCGTGTAAATGCGAGTTTATGAGCACAATGAGACCACAATCTTTAAAAATAAGATATTTTTTTTAATGTCGTTTACTTCATTTTGTTCCCGCTTATAATATTAAAATATATTATTTTATTTTCGTCCAATAATCGCGTGACAATAATAATCATATATCAATACACACTTATTATTGTTTAAAGGATACTCGTTCAAAAACAGATGGATATCAAGGAACAGCGGCGAGCAAAAATGAAAAAAAGTAAAGTTTGCAATATGTGAGCTAAATAGGAACGGAATGGCAATCAAAAACAAGTGCAGCAACTTGGAACACATTCGAAATTCGAACAATCCTAACAGCGCTCACGATCGTTCAAAAACAAAGCCAACTAGCCCGTTAAACAGAAATTAACCCCCGCGAACATTTACAAATATCGGTCAATTAACGGGCGAGTGAGATAACAATTGAAAACGGTTTCCCTTTCACCGAGGCCGGGTTTAACGCGCGCTAAATATAATAATAGATCAACAGATACATCAATGGGTTGTCCACTGTGTTTTCGTACGGCCACTTTCAATTTTCCGAACGCAACGCATGCCCAGCGAGCTCCTGTTCGGACATAGCACTTGTCGTATTGATACCAGGTAACTGACATAATATAGCGTTAACATAAAGGCCAATTTATTCTAATACTCTAAGTAAGGGAGTGACAGACTCCATGAAAGTGCTATTACAATAAGTGTGCCGGTTCTTGGCAATGTTTGACAGTAATAACTGCAATTCAAACTTATAACACCCGTGAAGGAATATGATTTAAAATCACTAAACTATCTTTGAATAATTTAATATCTTTTACTTATGTAGATAATTAATTCATAACTTCTAAATTACTTATCCCCATAGTAAGTAAGCAAACCGTTTAACTGGTTCGAATTATACTTTAATACTTGATACTTGATTGAGTTTTCATTGTTATTTTAATATGCTTTAATAATCGTTCAGATAGGCATTAGCACTGACTGTCGAGGTGAAATGAGACTTATGGCAATTGACTTATACTAATTGATCGCTTTCTGGACTTTAAGTATATAAGAGAAAATCTATTTTAGGGGGCTTTATTAACGCAATAGAACCTAAAGCAATAGTTGTCAAATTTTTTCGTCTGTTTGTCCGTTCGTTTGTTTGTGCTAGTCTCAGAAACGGCTTATCCGATTTCGTTACTTTTTCATGTCATATAAATCCGCCCGTAAATAACAAAAGTTATGAATGAATATATGTATTGTTAATTCTCAGAACGGGAAAAACTCAATTCTACAACAATGCAGATGCTATAATACTTTTTTATTACCTCGTAGTTACATTAATACTAAACTATGTCCACCATATCTTTTGTTTTTGGATCAATTAGTTAGCGGTAGCGCCGCTGTATTAAAGTTATATAAAAACCGTAATATGTATTACATGCGTCTACGCACCCATACAATATTGTCAGTAGACTTTCCTCTGAATAGTTTGAATGATATCTGTCATCTCTCTGTGAGACTACCATGCGTTTACCGCGTATCGGTGACTGCGCGTTTGTAACTTACGTATACGGATTTTAATAAATGATACGCTAAAAGCCCAGCTTTGAATTGCTGGCGTTTACAACGAAGCGGACCGTTTGTGTGTTAAACCAATTGTTGGTTTTAATGATTCACGTAACAAGAATGGGCCGGAAGTTCGATCGATTTAAATTTCGAAGTGGCATACGAATTCGCGCTCCTTTATTCATTATTATGTATGAAAGTTAATCGAATTTGTTTTTATTTTTAAGTTGGTAACCGGCAAACTAAGCTTTAACAATTAATTTTATTTAATATATACGTATATATTGGCTGGCAAAGATTAATCATATTTATTAAATTATTGGCTACATTAAAAAATGTACTCGAATCAAAAAATATTAACTTTTTCGCAAATCTGGTAACGATTTCAAGAGCTAGCGATAGTACAAAATTAAATGAGTGTTCTATTTAAGATCTCTGAAGTTACAGAATAATACTATACAAACTCACAATCTTAAAAACCATAACGACGATTCAGTAGTTCAATATTTAGTAACCTACCCAACGTCGAAAGGTTACCGGGTTCAATTCCAGCTCAATAATTTATTGTTTCATTGACATTTATATTACCATTCATTTACTTATCTGTTTCGTATTAAATACGTTTAGAGTTCCATCACAAATGATCAAGTTGCAAAGACCACTATGACCACTACACACCTGTACAACCTCTACACAACAAAAAAAAATTGCAAATAAAGATTTGAACCTATCTCCAAAGACTATTCATACGTATGTGTAAAAGCCAACCACTTCCTTGCCATCGCGCTAATTATAATAACAATAAACTAATTAAAGTTACTTTAAGCCAGGCGCAGCGCGTTCGTGCTGCCGACTACGATCGGAAAGATTTAACGATTTATTTCTATGTAGCCCCACATCTGTACTATACTATACAATGCCAGTACAATCATAAAAATTGCTCATCCATGAACTCTTAATAATAATATACATTCACGCGTTGACGAGTTGAAATCGATCCTGTGTGACGGTGCTAAGGTTGAAATTCAAATGAGACGTAACGATTCATTAGTGATTTCAATAAAGGGTTGGCAAATCCAAGTTGTATTGTTAATAGTCACGCGTCAACTTAGTATAATAAATATTAAATATAATTATGTGTTATTATCGTTGGTATAGAACACGGTCCGTTTGAATGTAATAAGCTATTTATAAAGCTCGGGTTTCTTAGACCAGCTTAGCTAATGAAAGGAGAAGAATGTAACGTTCATTACGGCATCTGATTATATGAGGAGGAGGGGTCATGAACACCGGGATTATATTTGTTGGGTTCCGTACAAAATAATGACAGAACGATTTTAGGATTATTATAAAATACGAAAAATAAAAACCGCCTGTTGCCCTCCAACCATAGTAACAAAAAACCAAATATCAGCTGACAAACCTAACTTAACACTCAGACTTTCATGGAGGAGATACGTAAGTCACCCAAAGTTTTCCTGCCGTAAGTGGTGATTAACCTAAACCACTTACGGGAATCGAACGTCATGAGTTTTCTTTAATTATCATAATTGAAAACTTGAGCTTTGCGCGGTAGACGTGGTGCACGGGAATTTGCGAAGTCTTGCCGGCGATGGGGCTTCCAATCCCGAGGTCCCAAGGCTTCTGATATGAAAGTGATATACAAGTCTGATATAAGTGTCTGGCGTATTTTAAAGTACCCCTCTCCCTTCTCAACAACAAACAAAGGGTTCCTTTGAAACACATTGATTACTCAATAAACATAAATTATTGCATGTATACATATAATTCTGTCCCTTGTAATGCGATAGCAAAATACTCATCTCTACATGTCTCTTACGACGGTCACTTCGCCTTTATAATGTTTTAGCAAACACAAAGAACTGCGCAACAATAATTGAACAAAAGTTGTGAAGTTCATGTTAACAAAGAATAAGCGACGAAGCACGTCGCGCGAGCTGCATCACACTGCGGCGGTTCCGTAGATTCCGTTCATATATAAAAAAAGTTATGCACAATTAAATAAAGTTTTCATCAGATGTATGCATGTATTTCTGTATATATGACGGGCCATGTGACCATGGTCACCGCTGCCCACACATACTAAATCCATTAGCGATGAGTTGCCCGCCTATAAAAGAAGCAGTAATTCCCCTTGTTATCTGTCTTGATGATGCTATTGAGCAATAAGGATGCTTATTTCTGCTTTTTATTACGATCGAAGTCAAGTATTGCTCATTGTTGCCGCCAAAATAATGAGGTACTGTGTGTGTTGTGTGTTGTAACTGTGTTCTGAGGTGTACCGTATTGAAAACAACAAAAAGAACTATCTAAAAATTCGTAAAGCCACATGTATGTAAAAGACTTGTTGGCACAGATCTTATAAAAGTGAAAAATAACAGAAGTAGTAGGTAATTACGTTGAAATTAGATTAAGATTAAATTTAAAAAATTACCATCTATGTAAAAACTAAAACAGTTTTAATTCGTTATGTGATATTATAATTTATAATTGATATAATATCTACTTATAAAGTTTTTCGTCTTTGAGAAACAAAATACAGATTACGTCGCACTAATAATCTGAAAAATGGTTTCGCTACTAGTCACTTACGCAGCGGAACCCTAATAAAGACGCTCAAACAATTAATAGGCGACGGAACAATAAAAAGACTATTCCGTAATGCGATTACATTTTTCCATAAAATGGCGCGAACGGCGGACATCTTGTTATTTCGATTCTAATTATATTTAATGTCCCTGTTATTTTTTTGAGTTTTAATGCGCGGGGGCTATAAAAAGATAATCACAAATATAATTGAAACGAAATAATAAAGGGAGTAAGAGAGCGGAGCGACGGGTCGCGGGTCGCGGGTCGCGGGGTGGTGGGTGGCGATTAATGACGAACGGGGAGTCAGGATAGTCGGCATTACGACCTAAATAATCAACATAATTACACTTTTTACCGCGGTTTCCCCCTTTTAGCCTGTAAGTGCTAGTGAAAAGATTGTCTATTCAAATCGGCTTTTAAAAGCATCGGTACGTGTTGGAGTCTAGTTCAAAACTTGGCTCGATTCTACAAACTGTACGAAGGTGCGGTGATAAACTGTGATTTGTGATGCGTCTATTTTAGTGTAACTCGCTTTTGAAAATCCTCAGGCGTAGATGGCGGATATATTTCTGGTTTTTAGAATGCCTATTCAATTTGGTCAAACGCCCGCGTGTGAGTATTCTCGAGTAAGTTCGTCTGCGTTGTTCTAGACTTATTTGAAGTCGATACCTTGGAGTACTGAGATCGAAGGCCTCATCGTAAGTTTGCTATAATTACCTCCAAGTTTCCTTTAAAATAGGTAGTCACTGGTGTAAGACGTTAAAAAAGATATAAAATCTAGTAATTTACTTGTAAATTTAGCACAATAGGCGCTTAAGCAAATGTTTAGTTGCTAGAAAAAAATGCTCACTCAAGTACGTTTGTAAATGTTCGAACTTGTTTAGATTTAAAGTGATCCGAAGTAGAAATATTACAAATATAATAAGTTTTGAATACAAAACGAGGAGTTGAGTCGGCAGCCTTCCGAAGAATCGGTATATAATTAAAGATAATGAGACGCCATTCAGATGTCCGTCTGGATCCTTCGTTACTTGGAGGCACGAAATTTGGATACGACATGCTTTTTATACGAAACGCTACGTAGCCAACGCCTTGTAAGTGTCACATAAAATAATCGATGACTTTATAGTTGAAAGTTTAAGGTGATTTGTGGCAAATTTCATTCGTGCTTCTGTGCTTTGGAGTTCTGAGTTCAGAGGTTTGTAATGATCCAAACGTGACCAATAGGGGGCAATTTTCATATTGGCAAAATTTCATAATGCAAGTATTTCCCAAGTGTGACTATGAATTACGAACAACGACTATTTGTGAACTAGTAATTCGCTGAAGTGTTGATTATTTCGTATACTAAGCACTCACTTGAACACCGCGACACTAGATACTAGACTAAGACCACCTTTCATGTACGAAACATCATTTCGTTTGTAAATGTTTTCCTTTCATTCACTTTTACAATAAACTAAACTTATCACCTCGATAACCAGAGCCTCAATATAAAAATAAGCATTTAACATTCCATTTTATTTTTAACAAGATTAAAAAGTTCTAAATTTAACATTTAGCACAAGGTGGATAATATGATGAATTCGGAATTTATAAAATTCACATTTCATATACAAAATTTCCAAAACCTGACGTTTAACTTACTTCGTAACTCTATGGCCACGGTCTGACTAAGACAGAGTTCTCTAAATGAATGGGTTTAATTCAGTTAAATTTTATATTAAGGGACCATAGCTATAATTAGTAACTTCTATAATAAGATTTACTTTTATTATGGGTTTGAGATAGCTGAAATTAAATAAGGTAAGTTCTTTTCGCGGCAAGATCATCGCCCTGGTAAATGCTTATTTTTGGCGCATTAGCGCCATGTTCCGAGATGTTTCATTATAAGCATCATTAAGTTAATTATAATAAATCGAATTCATTTTTATTTTCATTTTGTATTTACGTTCTGGTTCTTATTTGAGATGTATGCACGTTTGGCATAAACTGGAAAATGTGGTCCGTATGTTTAAATAATTATTATGGGCCAAACGTATACTAATGTGGTCTAATGTAAATATAACAATAAATTTATGTTCTAGCAAGCACTGGCCGTCCATGTCGAATGATATACCACCAAATGCTTGATGGTGCTCATAGGTATGACCAACAAGCGATCGAACACGAATCTTCGAGATGATAACGTGCCCGCGCACTCAACAGTCAAAGCGAAAGACTTCCTGGACAGCACAGTGGATTTGGAACACCCTCTGTCGTACTTTGGCACCGTGTGATTTCATTTTATTTGCTAAAATAAAATGAAATCAGTTTTATTTCTACTCGTAGAAGAGTTACTAGTAGCGTTCGAATAGGCTGCATTGAAGAAGGACGGGAAAAAGTGTACCAAAAATTGTCTCAGAGACGTGATATTGTGTATATATAGTTGCTGGTGGAAATATTCTTAAAAGTGTTTGTCGATAAAACTCACAAAATTTTGTGATTTAAGAGAAAGGTTGGAATTCATCCCTTATTATTTATGTATATAAATTATATTCAAACATCATAATTTCACGGCTATAAGACAATCCATACTATGTTATACTTTTCTTCTGAGAATAATTTACGTTATTTCTTTGTATGTAATTACGCTTAGTTTTTTGAACAACGAAATAAATTTCGATTTAAAGAATTCCCTTCAAAATACAGCCCGTGTACAAGATAGTTAAAGCAATAAAAAAAAATGATTTTAAGTTATTTACAAAAAAATTAAAACCTCGCGGCAAAACCTTTTATCTGTAAAAAAACTCAACAAACCATAACCAACCTACCATAGACACGAGCACACAAGCGATGCTTTGCAAAAAAAACAACCAAAAGCAACGCCAAGTCCTAATTAATAAGATTAACTTAATGGTCTC
>DWPT01002158.1:0-16779 GCA_018251895.1 Agathymus mariae mariae | reverse complement strand
TAGTCCAATGTTCTACTCCGGTGCAATTTTTGTGTTTAAAAAATACACACATTTTTTTTATTTTTATTTATATTACAAACTATAGTCCCTCGTTTAGTCTGTCATTACAAATTAATACAAAATCCCTTTGATGAACCATTGTAATGTAGCTTAGGTGCTGTTTGAACTATTGTGTAATAAAATAGTAGTCTTTATGTTAGATTTCCAGACACAAGTTATGTCATATTAAATAACTAAACATGAGTGATATTTTAATTGTTTCAGATACAAAGATGCTGAAGTTGTTTTAGGATCAAATTTAGATATAGTCGCATCCGAGTTTGGTGAACAAGCTCCTTATGCATTACAACTGCTTGCAAATATTTACAACATCACAGAAAGAAGAAGTAAAGCTGCAGACGCTCATCGGAAAGCATTATCCTTAAATCCGTTTATGTGGAAATCTTTTGCCCGACTTTGTAATATGGGTGAAAAGGTAGACCCCTCCCAAGTATTTCAAATTAACAATGCAGAATTTTCATTTGGTGTTTCAACATTAGTGAATCTAGTCAGTAACTCTGAAAACATTTCATTTGTCAGTAGTAACATTCCTAACAACACTAGTATAGCAAATGTGACACCAAACAATGTTAACGCGATAAGGACGCCGATGACCATGTCAACAAGCATAACACCTGAGACCCAAGCACCTGTGAAACGTATGCACAGTGTTTTCAGCGGCATGGCACCAATACCATTTTCTCCATCTTTCGGAATGTTGCCAATGGAAGAATCTCCAGTATTATACACTCCAACACTAACCGATTCTAATGAACAGAAAGCAATTCCCAAGATTGTGAACTCCTTAAGAGCACAAATGGGGCAACTGAAGGATGCTGTATTCAGTCCTGCACCGAGATGTACCCTGGGTCCAGCGCCGAGACGGTCTTCCAGGTTGTTTAGCAACAATAACAGTAGTTATTCTGTCAAAGAAAATAATAAGTCTCCAAGTAGAAAATTTGTAGCGCCAAAGAGTCCCTCTAGGAAAAATAAACAAAGATCTGCTAAAAATCTGAAAACAAATTCTGTAGATACAAATGAAAGAAATAAAAGTATTGAAACGGTTACACCTACTATAACGCCTAAAAATGCTAATGGGCTAGCGTTACTGAGTTTACTGCGAGAGCTTGGGGAGGCCTATAAGTCCCTATCATTTTTAGACTGCAAAAATGCTATTAAGCTATTTCAAGAAATACCAAATAAGCAGTTAAATTCACCATGGGTTCAAACTATGATAGCTCGCGCTCATTATGAACTTGCGCAGTACGAGGCAGCTGCCAAGATATTCGGAGATATACGCAAGCAGTATCCAAATCGTACTGAAGGAATGGATATATACAGTACATGCTTATGGCACTTGCAACGTGAGGCGCAGCTGTCTGCACTGGCACAAGAATTAGTCGAATTGGATAGAAGTAATTCAATTGCGTGGTTGGCAGCCGGAAATTGTTTCTCATTACATAAAGAGCGGGAAACCGCACTGAAGTTCTTCAAACGTGCCGTTCAAATTGACCCTGACGCAGCATACGCTCATGCGCTCCTCGGTCATGAATATGCAGTGGCTGAAGAGACCGATAAGGCTCTAGCTAGCTTCCGCACTGCAGTTAGCATTGATCCCAGGAATTACGTGGCGTGGTTCGGTATAGCGACAGTTTACGCGCGGCAGGAACGTTGGAAAGCATCCGAAGTCCACATACGGCGCGCTCTTGCCATTCATCCGCATTCAGGTGTGTTGAGATGTCAACTCGGCTTGGCGCAAGCCGCTTTAGGGAAAATGGACCGAGCTCTGGCTACTTTGGAACGCGCCGTGGCGTTGGACACCGAAAACCCCTTGTGTCGTTTTCACAGAGCCTCGGTCTTGTTGCGTGCTGGCCGTCCTCAAGATGCGTTAACGGATTTACATCATTTAAAAGACATAGCGCCACGAGAATCATTAGTGTACTATTTACTTGGAAAAGTTCATAATAAACTAGGCAACTCTCACTTGGCTTTGATGCACTTCAGTTGGGCAACAGACTTAGATCCTAAAGGTACCGGGGGACACATAAAAGAAGGATTTGACCCTTCCAAACAGGAAGACCCGCCAGAGAGGTCTACGTAAGTCATTAAACCAATGCAGGATAAAGGATTCCGAATCGCCATCGCTGAGTAGGCGATGTAGTCAAATTTGACTGAGTCGTTGTAAATATCGCGCTCACGTATCGCGAGCCTCGATCGACACCAAATCTTCCAAATATAGCTTTACGGAGATTGGTAGGTGTATGATGGCATTTAGTCGCTCTAGTGATAAGGGCGTACGTGGACTTGTTAATATAGAGTAAGATGAGGATATTCCCAATGGTATCCTAGTTTATTATATATCTTGTATAGCTTATAATGTGTAGAATAGAAAAATATAACTAAAGATGATATTCCTTCTCAAAGACCTAACACACAGGGCCGTGATCTCAATGTGGTGTGTTTAATTCATTATTAAATTACATTATAAAGTTTGGACTTTGCAATTTATTGTAATGCTGTTACAAATTAAGATACAAAAAAATATATGGATGTGCTTAATCTTAATTATTTTTCAAATTCTTAATTGTAATGTTTACTTACGGATTCCTATAAAATTTGTCTTCTCTTTGGATGTATAAGTCGGAAACAAAATATGATTTTATGTACCGCTGGCGGTGTTTGACAGTCACTAGGTTTATGTGAATCAAATTTATATTAAACTATACAAAATTTAATGTAACTACATCGATTTTAATTTATTACATAATTTAATAAGTGACAATTTCATCGATTCACGTTTTGGGTTGCGAACTATGTAATATAATCACTTAGAATAAATGTTTTATCTAAAGTTGTTGTGTCGTCATAATAGTGTCGTCGGTATCTCAAATTTAATTGTTAGTATGTTTATAATGTTATTTTCGTGTATATGTATGTATATGTTTGTATGTACAAAACAATAGTACATAGCACCGTTTGTCTCCACATCACCAATAAACTGCTAGCTCTGTGACTTGTTTAGACCACCTAAAATAAATGTAAACGTATAAAAATCATACTATTACATATTGCAGTTTTAATTACAAACCAGAAATTTAATTTACGACAAGTTTATTTAATTTAAAATTTTCGAAGTGAAAATTACAAATGTGTACTGTTAGTAGGAACAGTATACTTATGCCCGAAATGTAGCTTCGATTAGAAAATCTAAAATTTTGAAAGACACTTCTTAAAAACATCAATTATTAAAATTAGAAAATATACTTTATCATGTAGTTTGAATTTTGTTTTTGCACCCAGACAAAAGGGAAAGGGGATACCCTCTGGAGATGCGCGAGAGGGCGGGGAATGCTCATGAATATCAGTATGCATAGCGCCCCTATATAGTTGCGCTGATTATGTGGAACTCCTGATAAACCTAGGGGCCTACCCACTAAACACCACCCGAGGTTAGTTTGGCCATACGGCCCCTAAGCCTTCGTCTGACGCGACGCGCAATTTTAGTGTTTTCCGTGATTTTAACCCGTTTTCTCTAGTATTATGTAATGAAAATTCATTAACGTTTTATTATATCTTTGTCACGCGACTAATATTGCAAACATTTTAAAGTTTTTGTTTATATCAAAGTTTAATATACCATGCCTAACTAATTTTACGCGTAAATCTTTGCCGGTGCTGCCGGTACGTATTACGGACTACTTGTCACCAGGTGGACCGTCAGCTGGTTTGATAGTTATTTCCTTAGAAAAAGGAAAGCACCAAAATTGTGCTCCCGAGGAAAAATTGTAATCAACTGCATGTCTAACCTAAGAAATCACATTTGGACGTAGGGGAAACCTTATGAAATAAAACCAACTGACCAATTTGTATTAAATTTCATTATTATCTTCTATTCCTTACATCATACTAAGATCATACATTTATGACTCATTAAAATACCGTCTTACCAGACGTAATAAATGAGATGTTATGCAAATTTCTGCAATATAGAATCTAATGCTTTCCTAACAGTGGGGTCATTCAATAGCTTGTTCTGTGCGGGCGCCGCGGGCTGCAGCTCGGGAGATGGTGGCGTTTCAACCTTACTGTTTAATACTTTCTTGTCGTTCAGAATGCTCATAATCCTCTGTTGAAGGTCAACTTGCGTTTTGTTCGTAGCGGGAGTTCTAGTTAGAGGTTCTCCTAATTCAATCTTAACCTGCTGTTCTCTACGCTCCTGTAAATAAATAATTATTGAATTAAAAGAAATAACTTGTCACCACTAACTCATCCACGGCACAGGTATTTTTGTATAGCGACATTTAAAAGCATATGTTCGTAACATCATATTTAGTAACGAAGTATTGAATGACTAATTGCACTAAATTACTTTATGAGTAATCAACTTGGTTTAGTCGAAGTGATTACTTAAACATTTTTACTGTTTAGTACTTCCTTTTCTTTACTCTATTTTATAACAAGAAACTTTTTAAATTCAAACATCACAATTAAATAATGATGAAAATACAAGATTTTTCTATGTTCAAAAAACTTGTGGGATATTTTATATAAACAACATTTAAAGAACCATTTTTTTTTATTTGATTGGGCTTTGTGATTGCCACAATATAGGAATATAGGAGAAATTAAATCATTTACTAGGGTAAATTCACTTTTATTTTTTAAAGAACCATAACTACATAATTGATACAAATATTATAAAGAGAGTGTGAATATGCGAGTATATAAATTATTTTACCAATTGAAACTTATATTATTCCCAATGGGTGTGTAATTATTAATTGTTAAATATAAACGAAGTCGGGCCAGGGCACTAGTAATATTATAAAGAGTGAGTAGAAATTTAGTGATTCATGAAGGTTTTGTTTTTTTGTCTATCCGCTACATGAAGTTTTAAATCAATATATAATCACCTGCAGATATTCGATGACCTTATCGTACTGCAGCACAGTGAGTGTACGTCCATCGGCGAGTTGGCCCAGTAGCGCGTACACCGCCTCTCGCCCGGAGGAGCCTCCGCGTTGTACCTCCTGGAAATTCCGCGACAACAGCTGCAACGCGTCTTCCAATGGCATGTTACGATGTTCTGTTGACGGGACGATCATGAGATACAACAATAGAAACATTCGATTGTGAAGATGTCTCGAAATAACAATTTTACTGATTAGTTATTTGTGTCCGTCACAGGGAATGAGACAAAATGAAAACACGGTTGATAGACGGCAATTGTGGCAACTAGCCGATCTGCGTCGTAACTCAATTATATTTTGTTGTCAAGATAGCCTACAATAGGTAATTATATTATTATATTAAATTGAATATAAGTAGACAGTATCAAAAAAAACTAGTGTCACTCTGGAGTTGTTTGTTCTAGTGATAAGTGTAGTTTCTCCACACCAAAATAAAAAAAACAAAACGCATGTCTTAACCAACTGCTAGCGAGGTACGCATAAATCAAGTGCGACTGATCTAAAGATTAGTAATACGAATTATTAACGTTATTTGATTATGAACATAAAATTAGTAACTAAACATAATCGATTATCAGTTTCAATGTTCCGATTATGTTAATCATTCATCATCGCCTACCATACGTCACAATTAATGACACTTGAAGGCTGTCAAAACAAAAAAAAATACAAAAACTAGTGATTATTATTAGAAACTTATGTTTTTAGAAAGATACTCTAAAAGACAAGCTGAAAAAATATGTATTCCTCTAATATACATAAAATAGGTATTATGTGGATTATTACATATTAAATTCAATTTAAAATATCGTAAACAAAGCTCACTCACCCTGAGGGAGGCCATGTAGAATTGTTAGAGTTAAAGACCTGTTTTCCTGATTCTGCGGCATAACTAGAATAGCGTAGAGGCAGCCACGAGACGCTATATTGCCCAGCACTCTGCCGATAGGCACATCTTCCATAGGGAACAGAAGGTCCACAACAATACCTAAGTGCTTCAATCGACCTTCGATGTACTCTGCATACTCTCTGAAATTCAGAACAAATGAATCAACGATATTGATGGAACTATTATGTATATATATTGTGATAATATAATTGCCTGTAGTAACGGCACATAGTAGACATTTTCAAAGTGTCATTACTTTCAAACTGGATATATAAATAAATAATTAGAATCACTATCAGTGAATAATAAAATACAAAACAAAAAAATATTACAGTTGGAACGCTGTTGCTGTGGCTTCTTCAAAATTCTATATTGCACATAAATACTGTGATGTTAGTTATGTGTATTTTGAAATGAGCCTACAATGACTGTGGTGAAAATACTAATGATAAAAAAATATTAATTAAAAATTAAGTATGAAAAGGTCACAATGTTAACAAAGTGGTGATTTGATTATATGATAATAAAAATGTACATTGGGATGCCTCTGATATCCAATAGATTAAATCATGGTAAGTAGTATTTATGTAATTTGTATAAAAATGACTGGTCTTTAATTAATTTAACTTGTTCTTCAATGTCTTATTTGTTTTGGTACTTTTGTGAAGTGACCTGTAATAATATTAGAGAAACAAGATGTTGAAAGAAACTCCTGTGTATCTTTTGAACCAATATATAAACAGTTGCAAAGTAAGTTTTTACCAGTTACAGCACTATTATCACAAGCCTTTCTTGTCATTTGTGTATATACCCTTACCTTCAAACTTTGGCACATCATTTGACAGTTCCCAATTGGCAATAAAATACTAATTGTGTGATTTATCTCTTAAAATATAGCTAATTAATAACTAAGCCAAGGTTTACAACCACAGTTAAACTAACACTATCATTCCAGGTACATTGTTAATGTTTTATTTGCTTTTAGATTGCTATAATGAGATATTAAGCAAGGCTAAGTGCAATATTTTACTAAATATTTCAATAAACAATGAGAACTCACGTAAGCCCTTTCGAGACTACAATGATTTCACAGTCATTTCTTTCTGGCATAGGAAGTGCTCTTGGGTATTCTGGTTTAGAGTATCCATAGCCTGGTCGATCTGCCCAATCACCACCTGTCACATTATTTTATTCAAACACAATGACAAGCATTTTGCTGTTGATTATATTTGAAGGAGTTAAATACAAAAAACTTGTCTATAACACAAGATTAGTTAGAAGCAAGATTATACTGAATTATACAACGGGAATCCAAAAAAATAAATATGATTTTCAGACATTAGTAAAAGAGACATAGTATACAAAGCCTTGTAACCTTCAATGGCAGAAGTGCGACACCATAATCTCGTTGGTTGACAACAGAATGTATCAAGAATATGAGACTGCGGCACATATGACAACTAGAAATATATAGGCAAATGATAACAATTTTATGAAATAATGAAATAGTAACCTCTGTCATCTCTGAAGCTTCCTGCGCCACGTCCTCGTATTCCCCGGCCTTTGGGCGCGCCCCGACCACGTCCTCTTTCTGATGGATATGGATGGGTTTTTGCGTAACTTTCGTCATGCTCATCTTCCCTGTAACCTACAAAGTGAATCTATAAGGGCCATAGCGATAGTAATTTTGGCCACAGGGGGTAGTAGTCAGTTGTTGGGTCTTAGGTATAAAGTAAGAGTAAGTAAGAGGGTTCCATGCTTAAATATAGTGCTTGGGACATGCAAACTTTTTACATGAGTATGAATGATACAATCCAAAAGTGATAGTTTGTCATCATCAAAGTTTGTGATGAAACAAAAACCCATAAAAAAAAACCATTTAAAGGCTTAGTACCTTGATCTCCAATATAATTTCCATAATTGTCATATAGATCTTCATTATGCTCATCAGAAACTACAGGTATGTTCTCAGATAGAGCAACTGCTGGAGGTTTATCATGATGTATTGTGACAATATCTTCACGTCTAGGAAATAAAATAAAAGTCAACAACAATATTTTCTTAGAATTATAGCAATGATAAAAAATGTAATATATACTTATACAGTGTTAATATTAGTTAAAAATAATAGGTATAATATCTCGTACTATTTACAGGCATGCCAACTATATACATAGGTAAGCTATAAGTTATGTTATTTGATTTTGGTAGACTTTTTTACTTCATCATAGTGAAGCATAAGATGGTTTATATCATTTATATATAAACATGCTAAACTTCATTGTTCATTTGCACTGAGGTCAAGTCCACTATAGAGGTGATTCAGGATACAATTTACCACAGAATACTGCAAACAAAAAACAGCCAAAAATTCATCACACCATGTATAGTTCAGGGTTTCAGAACAAGAATTATTTACTATGTTTGTTGTAATAAAACTATGACATACAATGTTATTTCAAATATGTAGCCAATCATCTCACAAGAATCTAATTTTTTTTTCCAACATAAACTCTTCATAGATTGTAGTCAATATTGACCACTTTGGTAATCACCAAAATATTCATTCTTCGATACCTTACCACAATATCTTGAACTTTCATAATTATATTGCTTAGAGAAAATGTGGTGTATAAGATTTGTGCCTTTATGCATGGATGGCACACCAGTAATACTAATTAAGTATGTAATAATATGGTAAAAGAAGAGAAAGGGCACTATGATAATGGTAGTAGCATGCAAGATCTTTTACAATAAAATGCTCATTATCACAAAATAAAAAGAGACTGCAGGTTGAGGATAAAAAAATATATACCTTTTGTCGCTGTTCTGTTTCTCGTTACTCTGTGCTGGCCTAACTGAAATTTGTTTTCCTTGAAAGATGCTTCCATCAGCTTTAGCTATAGCTTCTTGAACGCTCGTCTCTTTATCAAACTGAACAAATCCAAATATTCTATTGATAACAATTCCATTGATTTGGCCGTAAGTAATAAAATGTTCATACATCTCGTCAACAGTGGTCGAGTCTGGTAAGCCACCGACATATATCCGAAGATGGGCGGTGGCCCTATTTTTCATAGCCTGTCTATCGAGAGTAAGTTTGTCTGAAAGGAAATAAAACAAAGAACACTGAAGAACAAAATGAACTATTTTTACTGTTTACTTAATAAAAGCTATTCCAGAGTAAAATGTTATTTACAAACATAAATGGTATAATAAAAACAGCAATTAAGTGATGCAGTAATATTAGTAATTACATTATAGTATGTTGATAGACATTCATACATATAATAACTGGAATCTGACTAGTTTATTTGTGAATTGTAAGAAATTGCATCTTTTTAGATATTAATATAATTATATTATATATAATTATACTTACCAGCCATGTTTAATCAATCAAGAAAAACTGTCTAACAACACTGAATAACATCAATACTAATTAATGAAAAACTTCGAATGTTAACCGAATATATAAATCTGCACCGCGGTAATAAACACATTAACAATATGGCATAGAGTAATATTGATAGTACGATAAACTAATCCCGATTCTGATATTCTTTCGTCGTAATACACAGATATTGTATCTATATATGTATTACATAGACAGTAGACTTATTAGGGATCCAACTACAGATTAATAAGATATAATACTTAAGCATTGTACACAATTACACATAGGCAATTTTATATGTAAATGACATAAGCGAAATATCTATTTCAATACAGTAGATATTATTGATATTCATTTAAAAACGTGGAGTTCTTTTTGCTCACACCAAATAAAATCGACTTATTATTACAAAGATAATTGTCATTGAATACAATTAGTCTTAAGCCTTAGCACTATTTTGTGGAGTAAGGAAAAAGGATTTAAGTGACTTCATAGCTACATTTAGCAACAGGAAAAAATATTTAACCAACTTTCCAATAGATTTCCAGAGTAAGCTAATAAGTGTGATGTAATGTAGCCCAAAATTAATAGTAGCAATTTATTCTTCTCAACTGCCAATTGAGATTAAAATGACGTGCAAACTGAATTATTTGTAATGTTGCACGTGTAATATTGAAAATGTCATGTATAATATATATGTAACATAACATCAATTAAAGTATTTATTGTATTGAATTGTAAAATATTGTATTAACTTTAACTATACTTAATCACTATTTCTTAACTATTATTATTTTTGTTTTATTTTAGCAAAATATTTTAAACATACGCCAACAAAAGTACTGTGACCTGAATAAATTCGGGTTTATTCGACGTATAAAAATTGGCTGATAACGACGCAAAAACGTACATTTTTGTTATGTAATACAATATTGCCCAAAATGTCGCTTAAATTAAAAAGCCTTTCACCCGTCGATATATATCTTAGATCTTTTAACTGGTTAAAATGTTCTTGATTATTTTTCACAAGTAGTATTGGTTTATTTTATTAAACTGTCAGACAATACAGTAATTTCAGTAAAGTATAAAATACATAGTAATGAAATTTTTTAAGCAAACATTTTTGAATGCTTGAAATAAAGTGAAAGGAATGTTTGTAACATAATTTTAAAATAACCACGTTAAAAATGCTGGTTCATATAATGCACATATAATGTACACATGCATCACCATGTGATCGATTACATCTTTGTTCATGTATTTCTAGCTTTACTCGTACGAAATCAGGAAGTCGTTACTGCGCTCAGCTGTATCAGTCAAATTTAGTGAAATAAAATAAATCAACTATGTAGTAATTTAGAGGTTAGATGAATATTGTGTTACAATGCCAAAATGTACGTTTTTGCGTCGTACTTAATGTTATAACATATATATTCAGTCAACCAATAAGTTGGTTAATAAATAAAATTAGATTCAGTTGAAAATCGTTGCCCCCTTTTATATATACTTTTCATCTTGTGATAACATAATATGTAAGTAAAAAAAATTTTAATTTCTTTTAGTATTAGCAATATATGATAATAATTACTGTCTATTTTTAGAAAGCATTTTGTCAATGTATGATTTTTTAGAATCATTATAGTGCGTTCTTATGATATCTATAGTTCATACTTTAAAAACATTGTTGTAAAACCCATCTAATATTATAATCTATTTTTTAGGTAGCATCTTAACTAATATATTATGACGATTCGAAGATTGTTATCTAAAAGCTACTCTGTATATCGAAGCAGTATTGATAATGCCTTTAGTCCTAAAAATTTGTTTTACACCAATGTTTTGCTATCTATCGGAATTTCTACAACTGGAGATATTACAGAGCAATGTTATGAATTATATATTAAAGACACTGATAAAATTGACACTCATCGAACGGCCCAAATGGCATTTTCTGGATGTACAGCTGGTATTATTTGCCACCATTGGTACAACTTTTTAGATGGAATTATAATTGGCCGATCATTTAACATGGTCATCAAAAAATTGCTCTTAGATCAGTTTATTTGTTCTCCTATTGTGATTCTGTCATTTTTCGCTACACTGGCTATATTTGAAGACAACCCATTAGAAAACTTTAATGATGAAGTGAAAGAAAAATTTTGGACATTATATAAAGCTGAATGGGTTGTATGGCCACCAGCACAGATTATTAACTTCTACTTTTTGCCAACTAAATATAGAGTAGTATATGACAATACAATATCTCTTGGTTATGATATTTATACATCTCACGTGAAACATCGGAAGCCCCATAAAGAACTTGATAAAAAAGATATTGACAAACAAACTTGAAAATTCTCAAGGATTATATTTCCAAAGAAGACAATCAATTATTGGTTACTTTATGAATAGTAAGCTTGTTTTCAAAGATTAATTTAAATTAAATAAATATAGTCCATGGAACTTAACTGCTTTTGCCTGCCAAATAAACATCTAATGAATGATCTCCGGCTAGGGTAGACATTCATTTAAGAGGTAGATGTTTATTCAGATCTTGCCTGCCTGAATCATAGCATGCAACTGAAGTGTAGTGTTCATTTTATTAAATATTTATTATTGCAATGCCTTTTTAGATCAATTGGTAATTCAAGAGTATCACACAGTATTTGATTTTTAATAAACGTTTATTCATATTTAATCTCATTATAAATTAAGTTGGTCGGCAATTTAATGGTACTATCAATAATCCAACAATTTAATTGATGTTTCAATGATATTTCAATAGGTTCATGATTTAAATGCCTTCATATATGAGAGTATTAGCAAAATTAGAGACAATCAAATAAGTCTGACAGCTGTCCACACACCAAGATGCAACTATACTCATGGACATATTTAAAGGAACCTAAAAAATGGTAGAATAGCTTAAAATAATTTCTTTTTTCGTACTGGCCATATTAACCAGTATTATGTAATTTAAAAAAAAAAAAGAAAATTTTGAATAGATTTTATTTACAACTTTGTTCTGTTCTTTTTTAAGATGTGTTAATTTTTTTGATTCATACAGTATGAAATTTTCAGGGATTTTGATGTTCATAACAAATATACCATTTTGTTTAAGTTGTTGTTACTGTGTTAAGGAAATTTTATTTGGTATATTTGAGTTATAATGCTGGCTGGATCTAGGCATTCAGGCATCAGATGTTTAAAACTGTAACTTTAATTGCAAATGGTTACACTTACAATTAAGTTGTTCAAATATTAGGATTTTTCAAGTTTGTGGTTTATGCAATGTTGAACGTTACCAGCAGATTGGAGACTTTATAAGATGGTCACAAAATGAAAACAGCAGAGAAAGACAACAGAATTAATTTAAGCAATGACCTCACAAACTGCCCTTCGATTTCTTCTGAGGTACAAAACAAGCTACCGAAATTTCGACAAGTGACAGATAGCACCAAAACGATTAGAAGACTTAGGTAGCTGGTGTACGGGCGCACTCGACCACCAGAGGCAATTTGTTCACTGTAGGTCATCGAGTAGCTCGGTCGATCGTTGCTCGTTCGCACCGAAACTACGATGATGACGTTTAGGGAAAGATACTTTACTGGTGACCCCAGATTCCGTCTTAAGTCAGACGATGAAACGATCTAAGTGTGGAAATAACCCCAAGAAAGATACACTCAGAGTAACATAGTTGGAAGACAGCCTTAGCCTGGAGGGTCAGTAATCATATGGGGTGGTATTTACTGAGAAACACGTATGGGGTTTCACATCGTAGAAAAGGGATCCCTGACTGCGGCAAGATATGTTACAGACATTTTAGAATAGGTTTAGATGCCTCTTGCTTCATTCATTGAAGTTCGAAGATTTCTTTTAATGCACTTTCTTCGTCCGCACACTGGCGGTAACATCTGAGTATCTTACTGAGGTCTGAATCCAAGTTTTGGGATCACTAACTGGAAAAACAAATTAAATAAGAAATCCAGCACTATTAACCTAACGGACCTTAAAACTGCATTATTTGAAGAATGGAATCTAATGTCATAAAGTTTAATGGACAATTTAATGAAAAGTATGGCCAGACGGTCGCAGGCAGTTTTGACACTAAGGCTATTTGAGGCAATATTAAATATTGATTGTGACATATATTATGAAGAAAACAGTGTTTACAACAATATTCAATTTTTATTATTTTAGATGAAAACTCTTTACAATTAAGGCATCGAGTTAATGCTTTCTAAACTTTACTTTAATTTATTGATTTCATTTAAAATATTTGAAACCTTACATTGTACAAAAAAAACTATTTTCATATAAAGCACCATTTTTGGCGTTCCTCTAAATATGAACATGATTGTTTATCAGATGCAAGGCAAATTAATATTTAGGAAAACTATGTTAGCCAATCAGATAAAATAATAAGAAAATAAGAATTGAGCGTAATCACTCGGGCTGTCAATCTTATGTAGCTGATTATGTCAGTATCCTCAATAATTTATAGTATAATACGTACAAAAACTTAAGTTTCTGTAATAATAACAGTTTTTTTTTAAATTACAGACAGAATGCAAGCATTGGGGGTTACTTGGCGGAAACTAGCAACCAACGTGAGAGCGTCAGGACCTATCTCTCACGTCAGAAAACTAGTACAGGTGGCATTTGGCGACAAATATTTGTTATACACGAATATCGCAATATCCATAAGTTTGTCATCGTTTGGTGATGTTATAGAACAGAAATATGAAGTGTACACTGGGATCCAAGAAAAATATGATCCCAAGAGAACAATGCACATGGCTTTTTCTGGTGCTGCTTTGGGAATTCTATGTCACCATTGGTACAAAGTTTTAGATAAATTTATTGTAGGTAAAACCGTAGATATGGTAATTAAAAAACTCCTGTTAGATCAAATAATATTTTCCCCTATTATGATTGTAACATTTTTTGGAAGCTTAGCCATATTGGAAGAAAAACCATTAGAAAATTTTAAGGAAGAAGTGAGAGACAAATTTATAACATTGTACAAAGCCGAGTGGGTTGTTTGGCCACCGGCGCAAATTATTAATTTTTACTTTTTACCAACTAGATACCGAGTTCTTTACGACAATACAATTTCCCTAGGATATGACATATATACTTCACAAGTAAAACACAGCAGGTCACTGAAAGAAAATGTTGCTTATACGGAAAAGGAAAAATGATTTTTTAATCAGTACCTATCTTTATTAGTAATACTCACAATTTCCACAGCGTGTAGTTGACATTGTATACTAGCCTTATCATGTTTTTACTAGTAGATTTTGAAATGCTATACAAAAGTATTTATTTTTATTTTATTATATTTATTACTAGTTGTAACAAAGCAAATCACTTACTAATAAATCTTCTAGCAATATTTTCATGAACATTTCTGTGATAAAAAACCATATTAAAACTAATAATAAGAGTATGTAGACATGCTACTGATGGTAAGTTGTCATCACCTGTCATGAACGCAAGCGACACCTTTAACGTGTGACCGGTTGTGAAAAAGGCAAACGGACCGTTTAAGGTACTGTCCACACACACACACACACACACACACAACACACTTTAACATTCGTTATTATGATTTGTTCCATGAGGCATGAGGCCTACAAAAATGATTACTAACTACATTAGTACAAAATCTCACTGGGCATTTCATTTATTTACTTGGTCTCAGAAAAGCTGATACTGTGATTGTACAATGCTGTTATGTTTTAGTAATCAGTTAAAATATCAATATGTAAATGTACTTATTTTAAGTACCTATCTATTTTGTATAGTAGTGGTTTTTATTGAGCACCTTTTGAGAAATTGGGCGTCAATTATTGAAATATATTGTTATCGTTATACATTGATGTGGTTTTATTTGCAAAAAAATGTAATGATATACTTTAATATATAATTATGCATAACTATGTTATCTATAAATTGAACATAATTAATTTGTATATCTAATAAAAATGTTTTTTGGCTTGCAGCTTAAAAACAGCGACAGTTGCTCAGTACTCGTGACGATTTGACAAAACATCGGTTTACGAATCGTTCTGAAGGGCTTGCAGTTTTTACAGGCTATAGCTGTAATTTTTTATTGTTAAAAACCTGAGTTTTTAAGTTATTTTTTAGGATAACGCTATAAATTCATATTAAATTAATCTAGTGACATAGATAGATAGTGATAGAGATGGAGTAAAACAAACAAGTTTCTATAATCTTCAATATAATAATCGCTATTACTTTCTATGTTTTCAATAGTAAGATGAAAAGTTTTGGGATACACTAGAGCAAAGATATTCATGCTCGTGCCTGTCTTTGAATCCCTTACCACGTTCGGAAACCAAACTTGGAAACCTTTGCTTGCTGGAAATTTACACAATAACAAGAAATTTTGCTCTCTTAACACACAATTAATCATTGTTTAATTAGGTGTCAAAAAGGGTTCTTCTTCTAGCGAACTGTTCCGGTTCGACCTTAAGCTATGTAAAACATTGCGGACAATTGAGTCTTCGTATATCTTTTCTGGCCATGATTCTGACCTACGTTTAATTTCTGTTACCGTTGACATCTGACTATTCCTCGGAGTACCTAAGGGTGACCGGAACGATCTACTCCTCCTGTTATCATGATGACCTAGCAATGAGGTTAGCAATTTATCCAATGCAGCAATATCATTGGGATGGCTAGTTTCATTAGGATGCTTGCCTGTGGTTGGAGTCATTGCGCCGGAATTTATTATACTAGACCGCACAGAGGCTGGAGTTCGTGACTGAAGCCCTAGAGAACGAATTACCTGTGAACAAATAGTTATTTTAATTTATCTGTGTTGGTGTTTTTAATCGACTTCAAAAAATCAGGAGGTTCTTTATTCGGTTGTTTTATTTTTATGTTTTTTACTTCAGAACTCTGTCAGTTGTTAATCGATTTGTAAAATTATTTTTTTGTTTGAGAGAATATACCGCCCGTAACTGTCCTACTTAAATTTAAAGAAAAAATGCTACCCCAAAGGATAAAAAAATAGAGGAGTTGAAACCAGGAAATTCACCTTGAAATTGAAGTCAGTATTTTTTTTTTGTTAAAATATTATTAGTGATATTGTTTGTTGTCAATTGGGTAGGTACCGTGCAAATCATTTTATTAAAAAACTTATTTTATAATCTAAGGAAAAAAATCACTATACAGTAAAACTAATTTCCTTTTTTTAAGACATATCAATTCTTTCTTAACTGATGATTTGATTACAGCAACTTGCTTATTGGCATATATTTGCAGGTGGTGATGGTTCATCCCAAGGGAAATTGTACAAAGGTATTAATAAGTTTTACCACTTGGTTACACGTAATTGTAATGCCAAACGAAACAAGTGTATTAGTATCCCAGTACGTTATTCTAGCACATTATTTCACAGCATCTATCATCAGTAAAGTGTTGCTAAGATTGTTTTACCTCGTCTGCATTAT